>JBBPOC010000361.1:0-18814 GCA_038091235.1 Tylopilus rubrobrunneus | reverse complement strand
ATCACCTAGCCGAATACATGTCCAGTTAGAAGCAATATACTCCCCTTTTTGACGTCGTCTGTTCGGGTCGTTTCAGACCTACAATATACCTCCCAATTATTACCTATCACTTCTTCGGGAGGACAACGGGGATGCTGTGGTACATCTCGCGCTCGTGCGCCATCTGGAAATGAGTCGACGGCTCCAGGTCTCCAGGAAACACCCCGACCCGAATGTCGAAGCCTGCGGTCTATCCGAGCGCGGAAAGACTTGGGATAGTGTGGGACTCACCAACATTCACAATGAGATGCGTCAGCTCTACTACGTAGGAAAATTGATCAGCAAGAGCCAAAACAAGACAACGCCCGAGTAAGAACAAAAGTTACCCAACTTGAACCCGCGCGGATATCTCGAGGGAGGACAGTAAAGAGGTCCGCACGCGAGAGATGAGAAACCTCGTTCGACGACGACGAGGATGTGTTGGACCTCAACCTAAGTGGTTGAAATGACCAAACGTCAGTCTAAGCGGCATCGAACGCGAGTGTCGTGGCCCTCAAACGGAAAGTAGAAACAGGAATATCGCGCACGCATGACATTGCACCATTGTCTCGGTCGGTGTGTAGTATGATGAGCTGGGGTTGAAGAAAGCAGATAGCCCTTCAGAGTATGGGTTGCCAGGAAATAGATGAGTGTCCTCTTCACGGCTTGTTCATCCTGGGAAACGACACCGCGAAATGCAGGCACGAATACGATCAGGTACAAGGGCCGACGTAGGAACGAACATGAATAGAAGTAATGGCGAAAGCTGTGAAAGAATTGGTAGAATGAATGATCCAGAGAGGAATCATTCACGTACAGGCTGGGGAAGTAGAAGTGTTGTCGTCGATTCAATTCGAATGACCTGATTTACGCAGGCCACATTTCCCGGAACTCGACCGCAGCACAAGATGAGGCATCTGTATCTCGCCTCCTTGCGTAGTATAAGACCGGGATAGAACATGACTGAGATCCGTCTCCGCTGGAGTACGCCTGATAAATGGGTCAAACCAAGGCCAGAGAAGTCCGGCAAGGGCGTACCTTGCTCGCGATAAGGACAATACCCCTGGTGATGACCAACACCACCAGCGCGACAGTGGCTATGAGGATTAGAAGTAACACGCCGCCTGAAAAGGTACAGAAAATAGTATGTTGACACCATTCCTGAGTCACCATACCAATACCGATGAGCGCCCGTGTCTATCTCTACCCTAGAGCAGATCAGTGAAGTTCCCTGGCGAGAGAGAAGATACGCACCCACTGGCAGCCCTCTACCCTAATTGCAGACGTCCCTCCGTCCAGTTGGGCACATGGAGTAAGTGCTAACCCTGGAACACGCCGGACGCATACTCACCTCGGACCCCTCAACGAACTTGCAAAACAAAATACTCATATGAATGCCTTGACCCTCTGCATCGCATCCGTTCTTGACGATGCAACGATTAAATTGGAACACGCCCGACAGACACGAATCAGAACATGAAACTCGAGTAGCAGGGTGGAAAACACAAGCAAGCTACCCGAAGAGTGGAGAGCCAGGTTGGAAAGCGTAGAAAGTGAACTGAACCCCGCTTATGGTACACTCCGTGGATGAGACTGGGAACCCAAGGCACTGTCGTGATAATGCCGTGGATGTAGTATAGCTCTGAATCTCTACAGACTCGAGAGGACGCCGAAACGAGTACTGAGAATGGTTCACCCAGACAATTGAGCTCTTGGATACGACAATCGGTAGGAGAAGAGCACACCTTGCTGGTGGTAAGACGATAAAAGGGCGTGATGTAGCAGAAAGGTGAGTGAGGCTCATACCAGACAGTCTTCGGCTTCTCCCGACCATCACGCAAAAAGGGATCGAGGTCACAACTTGGGTAGGCTCCCGGCAGCTCATTGATCGTACGTGGGTGGCCCCTAACTCCATTATCACGAGCGTCTCACCGCGTTCGTTTAGCAGCGCGTGCAGTTCGACACGACCGTTCCCAAAAAAGAAGTCGTACGACGCCTCGTGAACCTTGCCCCATGCCTCCTCCCAGACAAGAACCCGAGACCGACATCACTCTGAACAAAACCCGTCCACACTTTGCGCTCGGGCGCGTCGTTCGTCATCTGGACTAGGTTTCTCACCACTCGGCCAACCTCTGTCATGTTCCAGGACTCCAATATCCCCATTCCTAGGAGTAAGTGAGCATGCTGCCATTTGTGATGTCGGAATGGTGTCTGGCGGTATAGCGTGGGATGGGCTGGACGTCGAAATGGGACAAGGACAACTCGGGAAGGTACATTGAGGTGCATCGCGGGTCGAGCGCTGTTGTTAAGGTGCGTCATCGCCCGTTGTGCATCCGTGGCCGGTCCTAGCTGATTGTAATCAGTTGTATATCACCCTGTTGACTTTGGCTAGGTTGAATTTACTAAATCGTGGCATTCGTCTAAATTATACACGAGCTCGGAGACTGCCATATGGTCAACAGATCTCGAGATCACGACCACAGCCCCGGCGACCCTAGCATACGTTGGCCCCTGCCAGCACCTTTCCCTCTCATACGTTGCTCCAGAATTGTTCTCTGATTGGATGGTAGATACAAATATCATTCGGTTCGTCAAACATTCTGGCCGCGAGTACTGTGGTATGTATCTTTTGTGTACCACATTATTCTCTACCTCATTCCGGCAGGACGAGCTCTTCGACTATTTCGGTCGAATGCTCACCTCGGGTCCAACTTGCCAACTACATCTAAGATTCGATCGAAGCTGATCCGAATCTCCACGAGGCTGGCCTGGTCACTGTGGTCGCCCTTATCTGTCGACGCTTCGTTGGAGCGATTCGAGTCGGAGAATGAATCGAGGGCCAGGATACCGACCACCCTCACACCGCGTTTCCTTCTTCCCCCTGCTTCGCTCCTCGTGCCATCGGCCTTTCGCCGTTCACCGCTACCATGAGCCAAAACCCATTCAATTTCCATATCCCCAACATCAAGTTCCGAGTCCTGATCATCGGTCGCGCAATTGCTGGCATGTGAGAAACAGCCCCAGCGAACCGGTGGCGATTGTGGTCCACTAGACGAGGTTGGGAACTAAAGGCGCCACCGAGGCGTTACTCGTTGACGAATCGAGGCACGGCTGCAGTAGCGATGTGGTGGCAGTGTTCGAGAACCGTTCCATACTCAGCACCTCACAATGATGGACACGTGTGGCCATGATTTATCGATAGCAGCCATCGATAAACGCCCACTCCTTCTCCCTCCCTCGTAAGCGATTTTCCCGCTCTGCTTCTCTCAACACCAGCAGTATGGATACCACTGGCATCTCGACTGTTGACGAGGTTCTCAAAATCATTCCGAGGTATGCATAGTTCCGAGTTCTCGTTGTCCAGTTTTTCATTCTCTCTCGCAGATTTCGCATCCTCTGTGTTGGTCGTGTCAGTCCTAGTCTCGGCCGTTCCTCTCGTATCCTTCTAATGATCATTGCAGGCTGGTGTCGGAAAGTCTTCCTTGGTCAATTGCGTGTTTGGAATCACAGAAGCAGTAAGTGACCGCGTTCGTATTGGGACCAGTTGATCTTTCCTTCACCTAGAAAGTATCCAAATATACAGCCGGAGAAGCCACTATCGACCAGGAATTCGTTTCCGACGAGAATACATACTTTGTCTTGCACGACTCGAAAGGGTTCGAAGCCGGGAATGACACCAATTTCCAGCTCGTAGATCAGTTCGTGAGAGACAGACATGCCAAGCCGCACTTGAGAGACAAACTGCACGCCATTTGGCAAGTCTGTCACCTTGGCGAGCCTGTAGTCTGGAACTCACTGTCTCCAGGCTGTGTACTGAAACGCCGAGAGCCGGGGGGCGGGTGCTAGAAGAAGGCGACAAGAAATTACTATCACTCGCCCACGAACTCGAGAGTTCGTTCTTTTCAGTTTCATTGAGGCGGGGCTCTCATTGACCTCCCGTATACTCGTCAGCCCCCGTTGTCGTTGTTTCCACCAAGTACGATAAGCTGGTACAGTCGAAGGAGTTTGAAAAAGAGGAAAGCTACCCGGAAATGGACCCCGAGAAGTTACAAGAGGCCGGCGAGGTGGATGCTAGCGAGGCCTTCAAAGCCTCTGCGCGCTCTCTCTCCGATTCCGCGGCTGCGCTACACATCCCTACCCCTCCCTACATGAACATTTCTGGTAAGCAGGCGGCCTCGATCCGGTTGCCGTTTGGCATTAATCTAGCTCAGTCGGCAAAGGCTATGAGACGACCATTACTAGGCTAGTCAATAAGACTCACCAAGTTGTTCACGAGCAGTTCAAAGGTGATGCATGGGTGACGTGGGCGGTCGCTCAGCGCGCCAGCTTGCCAGTGAAGATTGAAACATGCGTTAAGTAAGTGCCATGGCGTCGTTCGACTCGATCGCAATGTTTCTAATCCCTTTCGCCGTGCAGAAAAGGGGTTAATTGTACGTGCAATGTACTGTTCGCGTCCATGATGCGAACCTAACATTGCGAAGTCTACTACCATAACCTTATTACCGGTGCAGAGAAAATGTTACTGCGGGAATGCCTCGAACATGTCCATCAGGACATTATTACGTGCTGGAACTTCAAAGACAAGGACAAGGTAAGCTGGATCTTGCGTGCGAGAGGATCTCCAAATAACAATCGTAGATTCTAAGTGGAGAGGAGTTTAAGCACCTCATGATGTATCTTGTTCAAGACGTTCAATCCGAGTCTTCCCCCACCCAGTACGTGTTGGCACCTTATGTTCCTATTTTATATTGCTCAGGGTCACCTCCTAGTGTGCCGCATCTCGATACCATTGATCAATTTGTTAGCTTGGTCATGGCTAGCACCATTCCCGTTGCACCACCAGCAGCTATATTGGGCTTGGCGTACTCCTTCGTGAAATGGGTTTCGAGCGCCGTCTTGGAACGCGAGTATGTACTACGTCTATCTCTGGGGTGCGCTTCTAATGAAAATTCTGAAAGACTTGAGGTGCAGTGTCTAATGATGGCATACACTATCGACCTCATATCAGTACTGACGTCGTTGTTCGACCTTACACTGAACCCGGCTCTGCCAGTGGCGAGTACGGCGGATTGGGAGGTCTTAAAGAAAGCGTTGGAGAATTATGGATGCTCAGCCAGACGCAAGGAAATTCACGCGCATTGCCGGACGTTGTGCGGGAGCAACAGTTTGGTCTTAAAGCAAGCGGCTTGCCGCCAGGAGATTCAGAAGCTGTTGGACGAATCGATGAAATCCAAGTTGAAATGAATGACTCGCATGTCGAGTGACGCTTCAAGTTTGCTACCCGCACCGATTAGCACGAGGATGTACGTTGTATGGCTGTGAACGAAAACTCGCATGTTGCTTTTCCGCAGACAGGGACAGCCAAGCGCGTACGCTGGGAGCCGAATATGCAGAGATTTGGCACGAAGTTCATCTCAGGCTTGAAGGTCACTTTGCGTGATTTATTCTGTCGGCACGATCAGGTCTACATGAAATACGAGTAGATACTATATGGATTATCGATAGCATCATGGGCAGGTTGCTCATCACTACTACCCCACATGGTGCCGGTGGTCGGGAACTTCTTGTCCTCTACGCAAGCTCCTTAACATGTCCGAGTCGTCGCAGTGGCCGTCGACCCAAGCAACATGGAGCCGACCACTCTGATTGGCGGAGATAATCAGGGTCGACATCTTGCTCGGTAGCGGAGAGTCGAGTTTGAGATTAACAGAGATGACTTAGAGAGCGACGACGCGAACCACCGCCGGGGTACGTGAAGCCACAGTGAAAGGATGTGCCGGATGTCCAGCTAGTGTGCTTTCAATTGTGAAGACGCGACCAGAAGGAAGATTGGTGTGATTATGTAAAGTAGGCACGTGACTTCACCGCATTCTCTTCGTCTCTCAATTTTGGTCCTGCTAGTATGAACAGACAATCCAAGTAGTCCCTGCCTCGAACATGGGACTCAGAAATGCTCGAACACTGAGACGCATTCATCTCGTCGAGATCACACAGGGACGGGCCCCAGCTTCAAACTGGTACGCACCTGCCCCATCTTTCCCTCGGGGATGCAGGCCAATCGTATGTAGGTGAACCATGACTCCGTTTTCACGAGCACCTCATCATGTCCCTCAGCCCGATTCAGCGCATGCAACACGACGTGACCGTCCCCCGAGAAGATGACATATGACGCCTCGCGAACTCGCCTTACGCCGGCTCGTTCTAAACTCATACTGTTTCGAACAATACTCTGCACTGTTTATCAATTGGACCAAGTTTCGCCCCCTTTCCTCTGTAACACAACGGTTGAGGAACGATCACGAGAGAGGCAAGGCGGTCCCGTTTGGCGCCGAGTGGAATCTGGACGTGGCGGAGTAAGTGGGAATGTTGCCGTCTGTCATACCATGATGATGACCAGCATCGGGACAGGCTGGACATCGGGATGGGATGGAAACAACTCGTCGGCATTTCTGGTAAGTCGGAGCTCTCAATTCGACTATCATTCGGCATCAACCTGGTCCAGTCTCACGAGGATATGGACAATCTACTACCAGCTTAGTCGATATGACTCATAAGCTGGTCCACGGACGGCTCAAAGGGGACGCATGGGTGACATGGGCGATCTCCCGGCGAGCTAGTCTACCGGCGAAGATTGAAGCACACCTGAAGTGAGCGCTGTGCTGTTACTCGGCTTGACCACAAATTGCTAATTCCACGTAGCAAGGGGTCAACTGTATGTTTGGTGTGTTGTTCAAGTATATGATTCACACTAACATCGGTAAGTCTACTATCATGCCCTCGCTGGAACCATTCCTAGCGCGGGGGACATGCTGCTCTTGGAATGCCTCGCACAAGCCCAGCGTGATGTGGTGATAGTTGAACCTTCAAGGATGAGGGGGAAAGTAGGGTCTCGCACGCGAGTGAGTCACTAAAATAACAGTTGTGGCTTCTAAGTGGAACGCAGTTCAAACAGTTGATGTTGCGTCTTGTTCGAGACGTTCAATCCTGACCCCCTACCTCCCAGTATGTGTTCACCTCACGTCCATGTTATCTTGCTTATGTCTCCCAGACACCCCGTATCGATGTTATTCCGCAATTTGTCCTGGTTACGGCTAGTACTCTTTCTGTCGCATCACCAATATGGGTGATGTGTCAACCACATACACAGCCTGAGTCTACTCTGTACCTCGACCGTCGGCATCTCACCACGACTGCCCTTTAATACTAGTCCCCCTACCACCCATTCAAGTTTCCCCATCCCTCAAAACTGAAATCGCTGTCACTGCATTCCCTGGTTGTCCTCTTACTTCTCGTTGGTCTGTGACTTGCCGTCGTCTAAGCCATCCATCGTTCCGTCGTAAAAATGCTTTCCGTCAGGGCGGAAAGCGACCGCGTATACTCTTCCAGAGCCACCTTCAACAACTACTTTCACAAACTGAACCGTTGTAGGTCGTTTTCGAGGATCTACCATACACCGAGTTTCGTCGTCGACATTTTCGATGGTCCGTGCGCGTGACTTAGACGTGTCAATGCAGGAAATCACTCGTGGTATCCAGTAGGCTGCCTCATGAACGTGCGTCTTTTTATTCTTTACGAGCGCCTCGTGTCCGAGGTGCTCCAGTTTGGTTGTTTTGGGTTCATCATCTGACCAGGCAGACAGTTCAAGCAACCTATCCACTTTTGGCAAATTAGACGCAGCTGCATTAAACGAGGGATATGGGGGATGATGTACTCCACGTCCTCTTCTACAGGATTCTATGTGAACCTCGACTGCAAATTTAAATGACACCAAGAGTGCCATCTCTCTTTCGTCCGAAACACTCAAGGACGTCAATACAATAAGCAAGGGGAAATCCCAACGTTGATCGCGGCGTCAGTACCAGCAGCAAGCAATTTTCAAGTGTTCATGGAGTCGTAGAATGGAGTTGAAATCGCGAGCCCACGACATTCTGTCAGCTCAGCGTCCATCTTCTCTCTCACCAGACCCCAAGCGCAGACCAGCGAATCACAATCTCCATGGTGCTATCATCACAAGAATCCCTCCAGATGTGCATCATCGTATTCAGGTGGGCTAACCAATCCCTCGCTCACGACGATCCTGATGTTGACTGGTCAGAGATCCAAATCTCGGTGGCGAAAAGGTTAGGCAGAGTAGCGGCTGCAGACCAGGATTGGCAATGTCTCGAGATGGAGACCGGCCTGTCGTAGGCATTCAACAGTGCGCAATGTTCATATCCTGGACATATCATCGTTCGCGATCTCTTCTTTACCACGTGTCCACGGTGATATATAAGAGAGTACTACTGTTAGTGTTACCACCGGATGGACATTCAAAGAGGAACTGTAAAGTACAGTGTTTATTCGTGTTCGTCCTGAATATTTAGCACCTAGCCGAATACATGCCATCCAGTTAGAGGCAATGTCCTCCTTTTTGGCGTCGTCTGTTCGGGGCGTTTCAGACCTGTAATATACCTCCCAATTATTACCTATCACCTGTTTATGAGGAAAACGGGGATGCTGCGGTACATCTTACGCTCGTGTGCCATCTGGCAATGAGTCGATGGCTCCAGGTCTCCGGGAAACACCCCGACGCGAATGTCGAAGCCTGCGGTCCGTCTGAGCGCGGAAAGGCTTGGACTGGCGGTGGGCCTTTGGGGGTTGGTTTAGAAGGATGAGGAAGAGGGACGGTCACGATCGGACACCTCATGTGATGCCCTCTGAAGGACCTCCTCAGACGAGCACGCTGCCAATGCAGGCAACGCGCTCAAATAGACAAAGGTCAACGTTCTCCCCTGCCCAACGGGTAAAAGTGAGGCTCTCTTTCGTCGATAGAGCATGGATATCTAACCAGTCGGCTCAGCGCGTGGTTGCAACGTCTGCCCGTAAACCCCCAAGACGGAAGAACAACGGCCCCGGGGAAGCCACAGCCCAACCCCCCAAACCCGGGACGTCTAGTGAGCCGCCCAAGAGCACTTCAGGCTCAGAGGACAGTCCTGCGAATGCTCCTGACAACACGAAACAAGAGTCCCCACAGGGTGGTCGACATAGAGTGGAGGTGACGTGTATCCTTTGTGTCCCAATGCAGTTGTTACTTATTTGCTTTTTAGGAGGATCCTGAAACGCTGATTTGGCGCAAGCTCAACGTATCATGTTCGGTTTGGGTGCCTCGATGGTTTTGTTGTGGTAGCACAGGTCACAGCGCCGACGCGAGTTGAACGAGACATGCCAGGTTGCGAACGACAGTCGCGGGTTCTATCATGAGTGCGTCTCTAATTATTACCGGTCGTTCTGATGGGACATTCGCAATTCATCTTGATTATGTAGCAAAGCTGAAGACTCGGTATATCTTCCCATCGATCAGCGTATTCATATAGTACTTGATTCATGTTCTCGACGCTTGGGGGCGTGCTCCAACATATGAACACGTTACCATCACGCATACATGCCGGTGAGCTCTTTAGATGAAGGGTATCGCTTTTCGAAACAAGCGACACCGTACTAAGTCAGTCGGTCATCAACCGATACAACCTATGTCGGCAGAAACATACACACCATGAGTATGTTTCCGATAGTGAAACCATTTCAATAGAGTCAATCCCATGAAGGACACGAGGCGCTTTGTAAACAATGAAATGAGCTTTATGAAATAATACTACGTACCACGAGTCACTCTCTTCTTCGACTGCCCCGGGCCCAGTACCTGCGTGCACCATTGGTCAGGATGTCGTCGACACGCCCCGGTGTGTGGTTGTTTTCAAGAGTGGTCGTACGATGCTGACAGTTCATTAGACCACGATATGCGAGTAGTTTCCCAAGGCGGCCCTGGGATGGTATACGCAGTTGCATTTCACCCAGACGGAATGCACTTTTTCGACGGGACCGACGGTGGAATTCGACGACGACGCATTGCAGATGGTGAAGTGGTAGGAGAGCGAAGAGAAATGGATATCAACTGCATCTCCGTGTCCAGAGACCACAACTGGGTGGTGTGCGGACACACGAGAGGAGCAAGCGTATGGGGCGAAGAAATCCGTGAAATGGTCGTCGAGGTGGAGGGAGAAGAGTGGGTGTATGCAGTCGACGTTGCACCGGATTGCAAGAGATTCGCGACAGGGACTCGAGGGAAGGCCAACATTTGGAACATCACTCGCGTGACTAGCTATCCCTATAGAGAGAGACTGCCAGTGGTGGGTCCACTCGAACACACGGGTTATGTCATCGGGGTCAAGTTCTCTCCAGACGGCCGTCGCATCGCCACTGCCTGTCTTAACACCCTGTTCATCCACGACAGTCAGAATGGTGACCAACTAGTCTCCATCAATAATCCAATTCATGACCCAGGCTCGATGCTTCCTCTTGTCTGGTCTCTAGACGGACAACAGCTCTTTGCCACGTCCACAGATAGCAGAATCAGATCATTTGATTCATCCACCGGGTCTCTGCTGGCCGAATGGCAAATTCACAAAAATGACGACCCGACGCGCATGTCCATCAGTATCTCTCCCAACAACAAATGGATAGCCTGCTGCGCTGGTCGTTTCGCGTCGTTTTGGGACACCTCGACTCACACTCAAATCGGCATCGTCGAGGACACCGAGAACATACCATCTATTGGCCTGTCTCTCGATGGAAGGCACCTTGCAACTGGGGGTAACAACACGGAGAAAATCATCATTTGGGACCTCAGTAGTGTTCTCCCAGAATCCTACCTCTCCGCGAATGTAAGTATCAGATCCCTCCGCTCAGGAATACCATTCATTGATCACTCCTCGTTTCCTCATCTGTTCCATGGATTCGTATTTGACCTAAAACCAGAATGTAAGCAGTATCACTTGCAATGGTCCACAGCCTTAAAACGAGTGTTGCCTTCAGACCCAAAGCGCAAGCGCCGAAGGGCAACAGGATCAACTCGCGCTTCGTGAGGAAGAGCATCCGCTGAACCAAGCTGAAACACACTCTTGCAAGGTAAGACTGTCCGATATTTCAGTTACTGGACCGCCGGTTGATTGTCGTGTATGTGTAGGAGGATGTCTCCCAAGGCGATGGAAGTCAAGAAGACGATGGTCTGCTCAATGTAAGACTAGTAGGGCCTTCCAGAGACCTCGCTGACTGTAGTGACAGACCGAGTTGCAACAAACCACTTCTGCCCCAGCATTTGACTGCGATGAGGTAGGTAGTGATTGGATGTTTTCTGCTGTCTCGTGTTGACGACATGTGGTAGCCACCTTCCCCTGCGTCAGATGAGGGTCGTCCCGACCTCGGGGTACTGTCACCGGTCTCGACCCAGCGTCACCATAACCCGCCCTCTCACCCACCCATGGCTTCGTCTATTGCGGATCCTGGCCCACAACCCAATCCTGGACAGAACGAGTCATCCAAAAGACATCAACGCGGAATGCTTGTTGGGTTATTCAGAACAATGAAGAAGAGGGACGGTCGCGATCGGACACCTCATCAAGCGCCCTCTGAAGAGCCTCCTCAGACGAGCACGCTGCTAATGCAAGCAACGCGCTCAAATGGACAAAGGTCGACGTTCTCCCCCGCCCAACGGGTAAAAGTGAGTATACTCATTTTACGTCGATAGAGCATGGACATCTGACCAGTTGGCTCAGCGCGTGGTGGCAATGTCTGCCCGTAAACCCCCAAGACCGAAGAAAGGTGGCCCTGGGGAAGCCCCGGCCCAACCCGCCCCCAAACCCGGGACTATTCCGGGCTCCGAGGGCGGTCCTGCCAATGCTCCTAATAATGCGAAACAAGGATCCTCGGGTGCCCAATATAATGTTCAGGTGACGAGTATCTGTGCCCTAGGAGGCTGAGGCTCATTTTATTATGTAGGAGCCTGAGGTTTCTGAAACCTTACCTTGGCGCAAACTCAAGCTCAAGGTCAACCTGTCATGTTCGGTGTGGGTGCCTGCATGGTTTTGTTGTGGTAGTACGAGTCACAGCGCCGACGCGAGTTGAAGGCGAAATGCCAGGTTTCGAACGACAATCGCCAGTTCTACTATAAGCGCGTCCCTAATCATTACCAGGTATTCTGTTGGGACAGTCGCAATGTATGTTGATTATGTAGCAAAGTGCTTACTATGTACGCGGTGGTTTTTTTGTTCTAGACGCTCTCGTCCATGTACACGAATCTAGCGCAGGGGTGCGCCGTAAGCGAACGAATAAAGGTGCCGACGGTGGTTCACCAGGGAGCCTGCAGCACGGAGGAACGTGTCAGCGGACTTCCGTATCAATCTGCAACGCGGGTTTCTGGTTTAATTTCAGGTTTGCACCAAAAAAAAAGACACAATGAGGATCAGTCCGCTCTGACTGGCGGTCAACCGGCCCAAGTCTGGCGGTACGCAGCGAACTTGCCAGTTCGATCATGAGTACCTCAGCTCTTGATGTGTTCGAGTGGCAACACGTCTAGTATGACGTATTCCAATTGGGTTGATTGTTCGTACCGAGAGAACGCCGCTTCCTTCGATACAACGAGGGTTAGTAGCACGAGGAGCAAACCACAAAGACCGTTCGTACCATGTCATACAAGCTTGAAAGTGCCACGATGTTTGGTGACCCATTCGAGTGCAGAAGGCCCACACGCGGTGGGACCAGCGCCTCAATTGATGGCCTGAGGCGCGCAATGCGAGTGGTTTCCCAAGGCGGCTTTGGGATAATGTTCGCGATCGCATTGCATCCAGACGGACTACACGTTTCCACGGGAGGCGCGGTGGAATTCGACGACGACGCATTGCAGATGGTGAAATGCTAGGAAGGAAACAGGAATGAACATGACCAGCATCTCCATGTGGACACACGAGTACTTCCCTCGGCGCGTACTAGTATGCGTTCATCGACGTCTTGAAAGTAGTTACCTTGGTCGTGGTTGCTAGATGCTGTCGATGCTTGGGGGTGTGCTCCAAATCTGAAAGTGTTACCATCACGCATACGTGCCAGTGAGCTCCATTGACGAAAAGGCCCGGGGTCGCTTTTCCAAGCAAGCAGGACCGCACTAAGGGAGTCGGTCATCGAACGATACAACCTAAGCATTGTCAGCAGAAACATACAGCATGTCTCCGATAGTGAATCCACCTTCAATAGACTCGTCAAAGTCGCGGCGACACCCACCGATTACGTGGGCAATCCTATAAGGACCTAACCCGGATCCGAGCATGCATAAGCGCTCAGAACACGAGGTGCGTCGTAATCGTACTTAGTAAACAATGAAATAAGCTTTGTGAAGTAACACCGCTGCGTACCACGAGACGCCCTTATTTTCTGACGAACCCACTGGCAGTACATGCGTGTGCCATCAGTGGGGATGTCCGAGTCGTCGATACGCCTCGGTGTGTGGATGTTTTCAAGAATGATTGTACGATGCTGACAGCTCAGTCAGACCACAATATGCGAGTAGTTTCTCAAGGCGGATCTGGGATGGTGTTCGCGGTCGCATTCCACCCAGACGGAATGCACGTTTTCCACGGAACCGAGGACGGAATTCGACGACGGCGCATTGCAGATGGTGAAGTGGTAGGTGAGCAAAAAGGAATGAGGATAGACGGTATCTCCGTGTCGAGGGACCACAAGTGGGTTGTGTGCGGACACTCTGAGGGAGCGAGCGTATGGGACGAGGAAATCCGCGAAAAGGTCGTCGTGGTGGAGGACGGAATGGTTATTTATGCAGTCGACGTTGCGCCGGACTGCAAGAGATTCGCGACAGGGACTTCTAGAGAGGCCAACATTTGGAATATCACGACGGGAGAGAGGCTGGTGGGTCCACTCAAACATGATGACGGTCTTATCTCGGGTGTCAGGTTCTCTCCGGACAGTCGTCGCATCGCCACTGTCTTTCCCAATACCCTTTTCATCCACGACAGTCAGAATGGTGACCAACTGGTCTCCATCAAAAATTCAATTCGTGACCCCGGCTGGATACTTCCTCTTGTCTGGTCCTTGGATGGACAACAGCTCTTTGCCACGTCTGAAGATAGCAAAATCAGGTCATTTGATTCATCCAATGGGTCTCTGTTGGCTGAATGGCAAATTCACAAAAATGACGACCCAACACGCATGTCTATCACGATCTCTCCCAACAACAAGTGGATTGCCTGCTGCGCCGGTCGTTTCGCGTCGTTTTGGGACACCTCCACTCATACTCAGATCGGCATCATCGAGGACACCGAGAATATACGGTCCATTGGCCTCTCACCCGATGGCAGGGGCCTCGTAACTGGAGGTAAAGAGACTGCGAAAATCATCATATGGGACCTCAGCAGTGTTCTCCCAGAATCCTACCTCTCCGCGAATGTAAGTATCAGATTCCTTCGCTTGTGAATACCATTCATTGATCACTCCTTCCCTCATCCGTGTTACGTGGACTCTTATTTTACCACAACTAGAATGTAAGCAGTATCACTTGCGATTGTCCACAGCCTTACGAGTGTTGTTTCAGAGCCACAATGCGAGCTCCGAAGATCAACCCGCACCTCCGGAGAAAGAGCCTTCACCGGTCAAAGCTGAAAAACAGGACTCTCGCAAGGTGCGACAGGATCATTCAGTCACTGGAACAGCCATTCGACTTTGGTTCATGTATAGGCGGATTACCTGCAAGGTGACCGATCAGAACTCGACCCTGAAGCTGGAAATGTGCTCGATGTAAGACCAGTAAAGCACCTCCGAGATACTCTGCTGACCGTGGGTGACAGACCGAGTTGCAGCCAACCACTTCAGCCCCCGTGTTTGACTTGGATGAGGTGGGTAGTGGATATTCTCTACTTCTTCGTGTTAACGACATGTGGTAGCCACCTTCTCCTGCGTCGGATGAGCGTCGTTCCGACCCCGGTGCGCTGTTACCAGTCTCGACCCAGCTTCACCAGAACCTGTCCTCTCATCCACCCATAGCCTCGTCTGTCGGCGTGCCTGACCCACAATTTAGCCCAAGGTATGACGAGTCATCCCAAGGACGCCGGGCCTTTGGGGGTTGGTTTAGAAGGATGAGGAAGAGGGACAGTCATGATCGGACACCTCATGAGATGCCCTCTGAAGAACCTCCTCAGACGAGCACGCTGCCAATGCAGGCAACGCGCTCAAACAGACAAAGGTCAACGTTCTCCCCCGCCCAACGGGTAAAAGTGAGGCTCTCTTTCGTCGATGGAGCATGGATATCTGACTAGTTGGCTCAGCGCGTGGTGGCAATGTCTGCCCGTAAACCCCCAAGCCCGAAGAAAAACGGTCCCGGGGAAGCCTCAGCCCAACCCGCCCCAAAATCCGGGACGTCCAGTGAACCGCCCGCTGAGACTGTTCCGGGCCCCAAGGGGGCCAATGCTCCTAATAATGCGAAACAAGAGTCCCCGAGTGGCCGACATAGAGTTGAGGTGACGTGTATCCTTTGCGCCCAAGGAAGCTGTCGCTTATTTTCTTTTCTCTTGTAGGAAGTCCCTGAGGCCCTACCTTGGCGCAAGCTCAATGTATCATGTTCGGTATGGGTACCTGGATGGTTTTGTTGTGGTAGCACGGGTCACAGCGCCGACGTGAGTTAAACGAGACATGCCAGGTTGCGAACAACAATCGCCAGTTCTGTCATAAGCGCATCTCTAATCATTACCAGTTTTTCCGATAGGACATTCGCAATTCTGATGACTCGGTATATCCTCCCATCGACCAGCGTATTCATATAGTGTCTCCGATAGTGAAACCACCTTCAATAGACTCGTCAAAGTCGCGGCGACGCCCGCCGATTACATGGTCAACCCTATAAGGACATAATCCGGATCCGAACAAGCATAAGCGCTCAGAACACGAGGTGCCTCGTAAACAATAAACAGAGCTGACATGCATTTGTGAAGTAACACTCCTGCGTACCACGAGGCGCCCTTACTTTCTGACGAACCCACTGGCAGTACCTGCATCAGTGGGAATGTCGTCGACACGCCCCGGTGTGTGGTTGTTTTCAAGAGTGATCGTACGACGCTGATAGCTCAGTCAGACCACAATATGCGAGTAGTTTCCCAAGGCGGCCCTGGGATGGTATATGCAGTTGCATTTCACCCAGACGGAATGCACTTTTTCGACGGGACCCGCGGTGGAATTCGACGACGACGCATTGCGGACGGTAAAATGGTAGGAGAGCAAAGAGAAATGAACATGAAGAGCATCTCCGTGTCGAGGGACCACGATTGGGTGGTGTGCGGACACTCTGAGGGAGCGAGCGTATGGGACAAAGAAATCCGCGAAAAAGTCATTGAGGTGGAGGAAGGAAAGTGGGTGTTTGCAGTCGACGTTGCACCGGACTGCAAGAGATTCGCGACAGGGACTTTTGGGGAAGTCAACGTTTGGAACATCAAGACTGGAGAGAGACTGGTGGGTCCACTCCAACATGCCGGTATTATCAGCGGGGTCAAATTCTCGCCCGATGGCCAATGTATTGCCACTGCCTTTCCCGACACCCTCTTCATCCACGACAGTCAGAATGGTAACCAACTGACCTCCATCGAAAACCCAATTCATAACCTGAGCTCGATCGTTCCTCTTGTCTGGTCCTTGGATGGACAACAGCTCTTTGCCACGTCCAAAGCCAGTAAAATCAGGTCATTTGATTCACCCACTGGGTCTCTGCTGGCCGAATGGCAAATCCACGAGAATGACGACCCGACGCGCACGTCCATCACGATCTCTCCCAACAACAAGTGGATTGCCTGCAGCGTTGGTCGCTTCGCCTCGTTTTGGGACACCTCGACCCACACTCAAATTGGCATCGTCGAGGACACTGACGAGAATATACGGTCTATTGGCCTGTCGCCCGATGGCAGGTGCCTCATAACTGGGGGTAAAAAAACAGAGAAAGTTATTATCTGGGATCTCCGTGGTGTTATCCCGGAATCCTACCTCTCTGCCAATGTAAGTTTCAGATTCCTTTGCTTGGAAATACCTTTCATTGATCACTCCTTTCCTCGTCCGTGTTACATGGACCTACAACCAGAATGTAAGCTGTATCACTTGGGATTGTCCACAACCTTACGTGTGTTGTCTTCAGACCCGAAGTGCAAGCGCCGGAGGGCAGCAAGATCAACCCGCACCTCCTGAGAAAGAGCATTCGCTGATCAAAGCTGGAAAGAAAGACTCTCGCAAGGTACGACAAGATCATTCAGTCGCTGGAACAGCCGTTTGACTCTGGTTCATGTATAGGCGGATTACCCGCAAGCTAATGAATCAGAGCTCCACCCTGAGATTGGAAATTTGCTCGATGTAAGACCAATCAGGCACCTCCGAGACACTCGGCTGACCGTAGGTGACAGACCGAGTTGCAGCCAACCACTTCGGCCGCAGTGTTTGACTTGGATGAGGTAAGTAGTGATTGGGTGCTCTCTGCTGTCTCGTGTTAACGACATGTGGCAGCCACCTTCTCCTGCACCGGATGAGCGTCGTTCCGACCCCGGTGCGCCGTTACCAGTCTCGACCCAGCTTCACCAGAACCCGTCCTCTCATCCACCCATAGCCTCGTCTGTCGGCGTGCCTGGCCCACAATCTGACCCAAGATTTGACGAGTCATCCCAGGACGCCGGGCTTTTGGGGGTTGGTTTAGAAAGATGAAGAAGAGGGACAGTCGCGATCGGACACCTCATGAGATGCCCTCTGAAGAACCTCAGACGCGCACGCTGCCAATGCAGGTAATGCGCACGAACAGACAAAGGTCGACGTTCTCCCCTGCCCAACGGGTAAAAGTGAGTATGCTCATTTTACGTCGATAGAGCATGGACATCTGACCAGTTGGCTCAGCGCGTGGTGGCAATGTCTGCCCGTAAACCCCCAAGACAGACGAAAAACGGCCCCGGGGAAGCCTCAGCCCAACCCGCTCCAAAACCCGGGACGTCCAGTGAACCGCCCGATGAGACTATTCCGGGCCCCGAGGGCGGTCCTGCCAATGCTCCTAATAATGCAAAACAAGAATCCTCGGGTGCCCAATATAATGTTCAGGTGACGAGCATCCTTTGTGCCCTAGGAAGCTAGTAAGGCTCATTTTCTTGTGTAGGAGGTTTCCGAAACCTCGCCTTGGCGCGAGCTAAAGGTCAACCTGTCATGTTCGGTGTGGGTGCCTGCATGGTTTTGTTGTGGTAGCACAGGTCACACGGATTGAAGGAGACGTGCTAGGTTGCGAACGACAATCGCTGGTAGTTCTATTACAAGCTTGTCTCTAATCATTACCAGTCATTCTGATGGAACATTTGCAATGTCTTGATTATGTAGCAAAGTACTGAAGACTCGGTATATTCTCCCATCGGTGTATTTATATAGTCCTGCCTAACGTCCAAACTCACCCCTCGTCCAAGCTACCTCCATGAATTAGTCCACGAGACGCTGTCTGCCCCCTCAGTACGTACAGGGCGTCACAAGAGCTGTCACCCTCACGGCGATATTTACAACCGCCTGAGGGGGAAAAGTGGTCTGACACTTGCATGATTGGTCAAGATGGACATTGATTGCAGAAAAGGCGTTGTACAGTTGTGTATGAGAATCTCGCCGTTACCTCACAATTGGTGTTGAGTACACCCACAGCCCGAGTTTAAGCCTGCTCTCGTCTACACAGACGGAGCGTGGGGGTGCGCCGTACCAAGCGGACAAGTAAAGGAGCTGGCGGTGGTCGGCCTCAACACCAGGGAGGTGAATGTTGCATTGTCGGGATCCTGCCCGTACGGGGGAATAACCTGTCAGCGTATTTCGGGAGAGTGATAGTCTGTGGCAGTAAGGCACGAGCAGTCACAGACTGCTGTCTATGGCCGAGCGTAGGTAAGCAGGTGGCGCGCGCCTTTTTTCCGCGCTGCCACCACCGCGCTCGTCC
>JBBPOC010000360.1:0-18837 GCA_038091235.1 Tylopilus rubrobrunneus | reverse complement strand
AGGTGCCTCGTAAGGTGATCCATACCGTACTCGACTCTGGACGGGAGTTCAATACGGGAAAACCACGTAGGAAGCCACGAACCTTTTTGGTAACCCAAGACTCGCTGAACACCACTGCGGACGGATCGACTTTACTCAGCTCTTTTTTGATGACCCGCTCAGCCTCAGCGGTCTTCATGCCCCTACTGCTTCCCCATTCCTCGAAACCGATCTCACCTTCACGCATACGGGCCATACGTTCCTCCTCCAGAGCGAGCATCTCCTGCATAATACGGTCCCGGATTGCCGCAGCTTCGGTATGCTGGACGCGCATACGTGCAATGGGGGCGGAGGTATCAGTGTCGTGTGGTCTGGAGTTGCCATCGAGTGAAGGATGGACTGGACCAGTTGACACTCCGTCTGATGCCCCAACACCAAGCCAACTCGAGTCAGGCAGCCAACCAAGGGAACTAGATGTAGAAGACGGGATGTCCTGCACTGGCCCTTGAGCCTGAGCAGCGTCGGCACCGAGTCCCGTCGGTCTCGAAAATGGGACGAAAGTATCGCGTACAAGGCTGGCATTCAGCTGGGCGAGCATAATTGCAGCGGTTCGCATCCGTTCCGAATAATTATCGAGTGAGAGAATGTGCTCTCCACCGCCGGCGCTAATGCTAGGAGAGAGATGGGACTCTGGCGGGCGCGGCGCAGGTGGCGATCGGGAACTTGTAATGCACGGAAGCGTTACATTTTGTTCTAGCGCCGGGGTAGATGGCCGTGGGGAGCCACGAGACCAAGTGGCAAGTTCCCGGTTCTTAGGTGTAGGTGGGAGGATGATCGTTTCTGTGAGATCGATTGGGCCACGAAGCGACTGCCCTTCTCCGTATACTTGGTCCACAAGATCCATTCCCTCATCTTCAGGGACAGTTATTGCTGCATTGTTTTCCCTTGTGTCGGTGTCATCCGTGACCCCTCCATCCTGTATCTCGGCAGTGTCTTTGCCCAAGGCTTGCTCGGATCCCGCAACGCTATCCACGAGCGCAGAGGGCCGCGTCCTGGAGTTCCCGAAAGTTATAAGTTCTTTCGAGGCGCCCTTTCTCTCATTCTCCTTCGAAACGACGCGCTTCAGGATTTCCTTGTTCCCACGCTTGGTGGGGTCAAAGCTTAAGTCGTCGTGAAGAATCTCTATGAGGAGAAGATAAGGTGCTCGTTCCGGCAGAGTTCAGAACAACGGCTTCGCCAGGTGGAATGCGGACTATTTTGTGATGCGATTGGGTAGGAACAGTGGGATTAATGGAATCATAGGTATCCGAAGAACACCACATCGGCATGCACACCTATGGGAGTGTGCGATGAGGAAACGGGTACAGAAAGCATGAAAGCACGAACTTCTGCGGGAAGCTGGTGATTCAAAGCAGTCAATTCAGCGCGTAAAGCGCTGACACGTGCAGGTCTAGGCACAACCAAAAGGCGATTGGATATACTCTCGAGCGTAAGAAGAAACCGAACCTAAACGATGGTACATAAGCTACCAGGTCATTTCCAGGCACACAATGGCGTACGTACCTCCGACCGACAATATTGGCTTCTTAGAAGATAAGATTGTGATTGTAGGTCGTATCTTTGCAGGAGAGCGTCAGCTGTAGCAACCACGTTCTGCCTAAGTGGAGATGGAGAGGAGGATATCGAGGGTGATGATTGGTATGGGCTTGAGACGTGACCAGGGAATGGATCCTGCCGGTCGAGGGGGTCTTCCGAAAGTCGAGATCGATGTACATGACGCAGATGGACGAGTGCAGGACTCGTTTCGGTGGCGACGATGGTGCGCCGATGGCGTGGGATTGATCGCGTCGGTGTCACTTTCGGCGGGCGGCTCTGATTCTCCCGTGCTCTCTTTGCCGGGTTTCGCGTCGGATGGTTTGTCGTCATCTTCCCCCGAGTCTGTGGTGGCAGGGATGGCACGGGCGAGGTCGTCGCCTGCCTCGACACTGCGGAGATTTACACCATCGTCGTCTGCGCGACCTTGCTGCAACGCGACTTCGCCCATGACCTCTGTCAGCGGGGGGATCGCGGGAACACCTGCCAGGACGAGGCCAATACCGACCAGGGCAGGTTCTACGCGAGGCTTTACCATTCGTCGTGCAAAGGGATAGTTGTAGGACGACGTCAAGCCAGAGTACGGGCCTGAGGGTGGAGGGGGTAATTCAGCATAGATGATTTCGTGGCATCTGTGCAAAGTTCTCTGACAGACGAGGAAGGACGGGGAAGTTGGCTTCGCGGAAAGGTCTTGGAGGGACGCTTGCATGAACCACAGGGTCCTGATGGCCATGAGTGACCTAGTCGAGGGTGAGGATGTCAAATGGACTGACAAGCATTGCGATGTGGGTGGACCGTTGTGCGATGTCGACTACGAAGCACTCGAGCGCGCGGGATTTGGAAGGACGGGTGACGAGGAGATGGCTAAATACACGTGAGGAAAGAGAGAGAGAGGATCGGAGGAGTGGGTGCGCACCAGATGAAGCCCCAAACGTCGCGCAATTCGTGTGTGTCGAGATGGGCGAGTCTGCGAGTGAAGTAGTAGGTGATTCCGATGTTGTCCGCATAGAGCATGAGGTATCTGAGAGCGACATGGACCGAGAAGAAGGAGGGACAGAGGAAGAGTCGCAGCAGCAACGCATGAGACATGGTAAAACAACGCTCGACCTCTCTCTCCCACGTCCATCATCATCATGCTCCTCTGGCCTCTCCTCTTCCTCCCGCTCGCTTTCGCTGCCAACAACGCCCAGCACGACGAGCTCCTACAGCTCGCCGCTGCCGGAAACGGCGTCATACGCCTCAACGAACGCGTGTTCGACATCCTCACCTCCCCAAGGCGCATCTGGTCCGCCTCCATCCAATTCACCGCGCTCAACCCGCAGCGCAGATGTGCGCCATGCAGGCAAGTACGACAGCCTCTTGCAAGCCAGCCCAACTGACACCAGAGCTAGGGAGTTCGACCCGTCCTTCAAGGCCGTCGCCAAAGCCTGGTCCACCGTCCCTTCAGCTCAGCGCAACAACCACTTCTTTGCTACCGAGCACGCGCGTGTCAAAGCTGCCCCGCATGTCAACTCCACGTCTCACAGAAGAGCGTTGAGATCAACGGACATCACCTCGGAGACGTTCTCTCTCGCGACGAGCTGATGCGTCGCTGATCCAGAGATGGACTGCATGTCGAAATCGATCATCCAGTCAAGGGTGATGTGCGTCGTCGCGATCTGGGTATAGTTGGACTGCGATGTCGGATCCATCGCCGTTCGAGTCAATGAGCTCATAATCGACGAAGCCGTATCATTGTCATTTACCAATTGTAAAGTCCGTAAACTTGAAGAATACTTGTCAGCCGAGTGAAAGTAACGGGAGCAACCGATATACCTTGAGCAGATCCATGACTCCTACTTCTGCGACTGCAGCTCCAAACGTACCTTGTGGAGCAATGTTGACGCGAGCACCGATCAAGAGGCCTGCAAGAGGTCAGTCAGAACATTGTTAGTAAAATCGTGGAGTCGCTTTCCTCCATTGAAAGCACCGTTAATGGCGACTTTCCCCGCAGCCGCGATTTTGTTCTTCACTAAGTACTCGCTGACAAGAAAATCAGTGTGAGGAAACTGTCCAAAAGAATCAAAATCCTACGTGGCAGAGATAAAATCATTAAAAACATTGATCTTCGCGAATGATTAACGGCACTTTTTGATGGTTCCAAAACACCGGCTTACCTTGCGCTCCCTGATTCCTGCATTGTGTCACTCTTTGCCAAATTCCCCCTCTTCGGATGTTCGGCATGGCAAAGAGAGCGCTGTACGACTTTAAGAAAGTAAGGATTGAAGGGCTGAACGAAGAACCGATCGAGACGGTGAACTCGCCGTATCCTTTCTCGCCGGTCAAATCACGCACTATCGCAGCATGACGTGCTTACCGTATTGAATAGCCGGCGCAGTGCCGTCGGTCTTGGTGGTCTTATGCCTTGCGATAAACATTGGAACCTTGGTCCCATCTTTGGACTCATACCACACGCGGTGAATTCATTGCGCCTGAGCCCTCTCACGTGCGTAGTGCGGTAGCCTATCATGCTGACAAAGAACTCCGAGAGGGCACGGCGACCATATACTTCGGCAGTTCCAACGAAAGATGGCTCTACGCGTGTCAGTTTTTCGCCAGTCATGGAGTAGAAGTATATCTCATCGATGACCTGAACATTTGGACGTCAGTAGTTCCTTACACCGGACACAATAAAACAAAAATAACAGACGTTGCGCTTGTGTATGAGAATAAATTTGTCTTTTCCAACCGCTCTTATGTCGCCCAACGATGCATCCTTTTCTTCGGGGATCAAGTCTACCTGCGTGCGCTTGGGATCAGCTAGGCCAATCGTGATGACTTTGTATTTTGGCGCGTCACGGTTAGTGCGCAGGTACAACTTTGTCCCGTCGTTTGCGATGCTAAGGAAGAGTTTCAGCGATCGTAGGGAATGTTAAAAGCTTCTTACATGTCACATTCGGCGTCAAACTCGTCTGTTAGCTTCTCCCACTTGATATTTAGACCGATTTCATTTTCTTGCATGTCTGCGGCCCAAAGTAGGTCTTTCTGCATCCGTCCCAGGTCGACATAAACGCCATGCTGAGCGGAAGAAAGAATACTCACCCTAGCGGTGTGTTTTCTCCGCAATTGATCTCGCTACATGAAGCGGATCACGAACGATTGAAGAACAACGGAAAGTGGTCGGTTCTAGTAGCGTCTTTCTCTAAATATCGCTGGGTCGGACGAAACAGTGCCATGCGAGAACTTGTCAAGATGAGCAGGGTGGGTTTAGTCGGTTCTTGTCCTGTAGGTCTAGTCAATCCGTGAGGTCAGGTATCAAAGTTATGGCGCACATTGGTCTTTGACGGCCAGCTCTGGCAAGACGTCGATCTACGAGCCTTCCCCGCTCCGTCTTCCAACTTCCTTGCTTCTTTCGTCGAACTCTCGGGTCCATTCATGAAGAACCTCGATTTATCAGGACACACGTGCCTGTCGGACTGCGTTGGTTGATATGGCTGGTGGCCTTTGCGTGCGCTCTGCGCTCGTCGTTTATACACAGCTGACCGCGATCAAATTGGAGGGCTGCGCTGCGCTGAGAACGCAATTCCTTCATAGCCTTCTCATTCAATCTCCCTTTCTCCGTAGCTTGAATGTCAAAGGCCGTCACGAACGCCACCTTTGACGTACTCGCGCATTGCTCGCAAAAAAATGAATATGAGCCGATGCGCAAACATTGATGGAAGTGGGGTTTATGCGTTTGGAGGGGCGGTAATGGCACGAGGCGCTCGTCTAGCATTGAAGGAGCTCTGGCTATACGACGACACGCTGGCGACGTTGTGGAAAGCGGCACCCTATCTCGAAGTCCTTGACCTGAGCTACTGTCGTAGCTTGCACAACTCTGCCGTGGAGGCACTCGTGTCCTGCACAGAGGACGAAGTTGCTTTTGGGGAGACGATATCGCTGACGCCTTTGGAAGCAGGCGGGGAACCAAGACCCTGGCGTCGATACACACGACGCGTGACGGCCCGAAGACATCTCTCGCTCTCCAATTGTACCCTGCTCACAGACACGGCATGCTCGAACCTCGCCTATTCCATCCCTCACCTCGAGTTCCTCGAGCTTGCGGGAATAGGACAAACGATCGAGGACAAGGGCCTCGTACACCTCCTTGGTACCACGCCATACATGAAGTTTGACCTGGAGGATGCTTGTGACATCACGGATGCCGTCCTCGAGGCTCTCGCTCCAGAGCCTTCTGCAGAAGCAGAGGGTTCGACCTTATCCAAACCGACCACAACCCGGTCATGTCCTAGAGCACCTAACGGTGTCGGGTGCCATCAATTTGACCGATGACGCGTTCAAGGCGCTCATCCATGGCTGTCCAAAACTACGGGTCCTCGAGAGCGATCCTCAAAGATTTCGTTCGCCGGGTGTGCGAACGGGGTATCACTGACGCTGGGCTGGTCCTCGTGGATTGTCGCTCGATTGGGGAACGCGCTCTCAAGAACGTGGCGGCAAACACGCGGCCCCGCAAGGAATGGCGCTCGTGGGAGGCGAGGAAACTTGTGTATTTGGACGGGAGGGGCGGGGAGGATCTCAAAGTCGGACAAGACGAGTGTGACGAGAAGAGGTAGTGATCAGGTCATACTATGGTTGGCAGACGGTCGACGCGGTGCGGCATATGAGGGAATGTAAGAGGAAGGCGAATAAGAAGTCGCAGAGCGCATTGGAGCAGGTGAGCGAGCCTGAAGTCGGAGAGAAACCGACTAGGACGAGGTGGTGGGATCAGGTAGCCGGATGTCTTCGGGAAACAACACGCCTGGTAAAGACAGTGGTCGTGACGGGTGTGTGGTGATGTGATGATGGTTGAAATGTGTTTTTAGTATCTACTAACTGCTTTCAACTTGCGCACTGCAAGCCAGTAGGATACGATGATCTACTGTCTGTGTATTCCGTAGTAATCAATGTATAAACATGGAGCAGGGACGAATGAGGTATCCTACGAGTTTCACGGCTTTTTTGATTTACGCTTCGCCTTTTTTGCAGCCTTTCTCGCCTCCCGATCTTCCGCTGCCGAGACAGAGTTCCCTCGTGAAGATGTATCGGCAGGTGATGGTTGTGTTGGCGTGGAAAGCTCGCTTTCGTCTGCTGTCTGCGATATCGACCCGGAGACAGACGGGTTTTCATACACTGTAACACGCTGTCAGAGCTTGATTAATGCGCTGACAAGATGTGGAGGCTCACCGTCATGATCCGCGAGAGGATTTTTACACTTTGAGGAGGCAACCTCCTCGCCTTGGATTTGTTCCACCTCTGATGCCCGTCCCCTGCTTTTCTCTAGTTTTGTAAACCTCGTTCCTTCGGGTAGACCTTCTGCAGTATCCAGCGGCTCTTCGTCGACGGCCAAGCCTTCATCAAACACTTCGAGAGTGTCTTCTTCCTCGCTCCTCAACTTCTCGAATTCCTTTTCATACGCTGCGCGGGCCAGCATTTTACTGGTGACTATGACCGGGACGCGTTCGTGACTGTTAGAGCTCGCTGCAGCCACCGCGCGAGACGGTTCGTCCTCGTCGGCCGGTGGCGTATTCTTTGCTTAAGCGATGGCGTGTTTGATTCTGCGGCTGGCTTGTCTATCCCCGGTTTCCCTGTCGCGCCTGCGTCAGATGTGGCGCGAGATCGTATCAATGCGGCTACATACGGTTTAAACTCGAATCTTCGGCGTTCTTGATCTTGTCAAAGTATTCATGGATGCGTTCCTAGAGGGGTAGGGGGTGTGAGTGGGTCTGGATGGCGTCAGAGATAGGGAGGATACGCACAAGTTCCACGACGATGCAGTGCGTCTTGGGATCTACGCCGCGACTTTTGAGATACACTACGCACGAGGAAAAAGTCAGCGACCACCGTCGTCGAGCGAGACGGACGCACCAAAGACGAGGTCGTACACGACATAGGGTATGATGACCTGGAGTTTCGCTTGTTGGATGGTGTCGGGCGTGAGGAGGGTTTCGGGGAGGAATTGAACGAAGAGGCTCGAGCTAGGCTTCGAGCTAGTCGAGCGATGAGTCGAGTTTGGCGTGTTTGAAACGGATTTTGGAGGCCGACATGAGTAGAAAAAGACGTGGAGGTTTCAGTGGCTGTGTAGCCCGCCACCATGGTTGCACGCTCTTTTTGTTCCGCTCGCTGTCTGACGCGCGCACCCTCCGAGACGCCCGAGCTAAGATGCACTGTAAATGCGCAGCTGGAACATCGTGCGTTTGTCCATGTCACCGCGGCAAGCCCTTGCATGATCAATTCGAGTTATAACCACCGCCAATCACCGCAGGGTTCCCCGCCCGGGGTGGTCTGCGAAGAGGTTTTCATATCGCGTATTATTTTTAGGCGTGTTCGGTTTTTGAAATGACAATAGTTGCTGAATGGGTATTCATTTTCGCGGAGGGACGCGACGAGGAAGCGAAGAGCGCGCTCCATCAGCACAAAAGCTGGATAGATTCCTTGAGAAGAAGTGTTGATTCACCGGATAACATGGCCTGGTTGACACTACATGTGCAACGAACCAAGAGGATGTCAGCGGGAATTTCCGATTGTAAACGAGTTAAACAAATGACGAGTTTAATCGACACGCGACGTACGCGGAAAAGTATACTTGCCGACCGAAAGGTCACCAGGGTATCGAACCAGTCGTGGGTTGTTGAGCCTGAGTTATGGTCAGCCCCGAAAATGCCGAACCGTTGTTTGGGCAGCGGGGGCTCCGAATGACGTTGGTGCAGCTGGGACTCGGATGGTCCCCGACTCCCACTTTCCGTCGGCAATCATCTTATACTTCTTCATCTGCCTGTAGAGTTGCGATTGCAAAGCGCTCATTCGTACTTTGATGACTTTCTCGACCTTGTCGGGCAACTCGCTCTCGACAACCTTCTTCAATCGTCTCAGCAGGAACGGGCGAAGCACCTTGTGCAGGCGACGAATGATAAGAAGTGCCTCTTCTTCATTCAGCTCGATCTTGTCCCCGGTCCCAGAGTTGGCGAATGGCGTATTGAACCATTCATCAAACGACTTGCCTGAGTTGAAGATCTTCAGAAGAACGAAGTTGAGGAGAGACCACAGCTCGGGGAGGTTGTTTTGAAGAGGGGTACCAGTAGGGATGAGACGATAGCGGGAGTGATAGTATTGGTTGAGCGTTTGAGCGAGCTTACTCTGCGTGTTCTTCATGCGGTGGCCGTCGTCTGGACGAAGTGTTATCAATCCATTACATCCAACTATCATCATATACTCACCGATGACCATGTGAATCCATTTGATCTTGCAGAGAATTGGACGGTCCTTGATGATGTATTCATAGGTCGTCAACAACACCTGGAATTGACCCATCCGCAACTCTGCTTGCAGATTCCGACGCTGAGTGGGATTGCCCTTGTAGGAGATGGCTTTCACGGACGGAGCCCACTTGGCAAATTCACTGGACCAGTTCGTCAAGGTACTCAGTGGAACAATGACGAGGTAAGGTCCACGCTGCTTCTTCACTTCGATCAGGAACGTGACAAGGGAGATCGTCTGGATCGTCTTTCCGAGACCCTAAAGTGAGAGGTGGGTAGGCGCATATATCATATAAAGAAAGAGCTCACCATTTCGTCTGCCAAGATACCATTGAGCTTGTTGTTGTACAAGCTCACCATCCACTGCAGTCCCTTGAGCTGGTAGTCCTTGAGCGTACCATCGATAAGCAGAGAGGGTTGCTCGGTGATCCTCTCGGATATTTGACGAGCGACTGCGTAGTATTCCACCTTGGCCTTATCTTCCGCAGCATCTTCCTGTAGTACCTGGGCACCAAACGTAGCTTCGTTCGTGGGACCGTCTTCTGATTCATACTCCAGGCCGCCGTGCTCGTTCTGTTGTGCCCTGACAGCTTGCGCGAGGGAATCAAGATAGGCGTCTGTTTGTCGAAGGAGATGGGTGATACGTGTGTCCTTGGCGGTATCGATCAGTTTCATGTATGCCTCTTCATCGCCAGCCTTGAGCGCCTTCAGACGTTCCTTGGAGATACGTTCGATACGTTTCTGCTCCTCCTTTTCGGTGTATGAATGGAAGCTGACGACGGCTCTTCCGAGACGTGTGACGCGATCTTGAGCCTGTCAGCACGAAGTGATGACCTCTCTGCCATGTGTACATATGACACCGAGCTGCTCGACATGCTTGTGCTTTGCTCGCCTCTCGCGGTCTACGCGTTGTCGCCGCTCTGCTTGCTCTGTCATGCGCGCATCGCGCAGCGTGGGCTTGCGCACGCGGCGGAAGTCGGCTCGGTTGAGTGGAAGGAGAGTGCCCCGGATATGGCGCTCGGCGACAAGAGCACACATAGAGCGTTGTTTCTCGAGAAGGTGCAGCGACTTGAGCTCGATCATGGCGCGGAGCTTTTCGTGTGCATTAGGCGCTGGATGTTTGTGAGCGCTCTGAGTGCCGGCGGTATCAACGAGAACGTCGGTGAGTTGGTCGTCTGTGGGCAGTCCGAGGATGTCATCTGCAAGACCATCGAAGCTACCATCGCCCATCATGGCGTCCATGCCTTCGAGTTCGCGGATGCGCTGTGTGATGCGGGCTTCAATGAAGCGGTCTCGTTCATTGATAGTTTTGTGGACATCGAGACCGGGGGGCATGAGCGAGGGGATCAAAAGACGCTGTAGACGGGTTACAAACATGGTTGGATCGACATCGGCAGGCCGGGTGAGATTGGTGAAAGGAAGGCGGAATGCGTTGTAAGGGTGTACGCCCGAGCTCGTGTCGTCTTCAAGGAAGGGTCCCTTTGGTAAGTCAGCGTTGGGCAATGGTGGTACGGAAGCGTCTTCGTCCTATGCAGGTTGCTCGGGACCCTGGATGGAAGGGACAGGCGTTGCGGGGGGGAACGAGGGGTGAACGACGCCCTTTTGCATCTTCACGGCGGCATCGACGATCCGAGCGTTGACGTCTTGGGCGAGGGCCTTTTCGAGATCGGCAGCGAGGGGGTTGTATGGCTTGATGGACTGCTGTAGATGCACTGGCACCACGTGAGATAAGCTTGAACGCCATGATTTGGGCGCGAAGGGCGTTTATTTGGTCGGGGGTAAAAGAGACGGGGGTGGAGGGGGGAGCGGCGCGGCGGGGACAGGACCGGAGGTGATGGAGGGGGTGGCATTCTGGGGAGCGGGGACGGGCGGTACGGGGGCGGGTGTGTCGGGCTGAGAGTGGCCGTTCGGAAAGGGTGGCTGTGTCTGGGGATGTGTGCCGTCCGGGGAGAGGAGGAGAGGAGGAAGAGGAGAAAGAGGAGAAAGACGCACTGAGCTGGTGGTGTTGCTGTGCTTGCTGCTGCTGGTTCTGGACCGCAGCAAAGTAGGTAAGGAGTGTGCGGAGTTCTTCGGAAGACTCTGAGGTATGGCCGGCCTGTTTGAGGTCCCGTATGCGCTATGGAGGGGCATGGGCGAGGGATGCTGAAAGGGAGGACGAACGAATAGCAAGAGTTGTAGCTTGCCTTTTTGAGATTAGCGTATCTGGTGATGTTGGGAGTGTTGTTGTTGTTGAACTGGACGACCCGGTAACGATCGATCATGCATCATGTCCGAGTCGAGGTGTAGGTCGACGTGGGAGCAGCGCTTGACCTCATCTACCGACACGATGGACCCTTCCGACATCGCATTTCCATACGATCTCGGTGCGTTCGCCTTTGAACACGTCCTCGAGGCAAGTAGGCTCGTTCTTTGAACCAACCCACGCCAAACCGTTCATGTCTGAATCCTGTTTAGATCCCAACTTTCATTTCTTGATCGTGCTCGGGACGTTCCCCGCCCCGTCCAACGATGGACATGCTCACGCGTCCGGGACTGTGCCTGTCGCTCGTCTCCCCGCTATCCTCCGCTTCGGGCGCACTGCGTTCCCGCCCACGTCCTCGGAGCACTTGGCTGCTGGGCTGGTCACCTCCACCAAAGGTATCGGACACGCGGACATGGTACGTCGTTCCTCACCATCGCTAATCGTGTACTTACGCTGCACAGTACTCGTGGTTCCATGGATGGCTGGCTGGAAAGGACGACATGCCAGATGTCACCATCAGGGTGATCTGTCCAGCAACCAAGGTCCACATCAAAAAGTTATTTATTTCTTCCTCGAACCCTGGCGTTGACTCAGGTTCAGCTATCCGGCTCGAACGGATCCCACCGTACGCGTCGCGCTATAGTACACGAAACGGGAGCGTATCATGGTCAGCGAAACGCCAGCCCTGTATCGCGAGATCATGCACCCGTACATCGACACGTTCCCTGCATCGCGCACACAACGGTATGCAGATCCATGTCCGGCATGACCTTCCTCTGACTCACGCACTGTAACTGGCAAGGCCAGAGACATTCTGGAAGGCAACGCTGGAATGGAATCCATCCTCTGTCGCTCCCCACAGTTTGTGGTCATACCTGATATGAAATGGAACCAGACTGGCCCGCTCTCGTCGCTCTACCTCCTCGCGATCGTCTCGGATCCTACCATTCGCTCGTTGCGCGATCTCAGGGGTGGGATGGTGTAAGCCTTACGTCACACATGTCACGCACTGTTTCATTCTTGTACCCGTACGTCGTTGTCGCCTCAATAGAGCGTGGTCCAGTTTTGTTGTGCGTCCTCTTCAGTGTTTCTCGCTACTTGGCCACGGCGGGTTTCCAGATGGCCATGTTGGTATGTTGGAGGGGATACGGGAGAGGGCGTATGACGTCGTCAAGGAGCGATGGGGGTTACCCAGAGGTGCGCTGAGGATATGCGTCCATTACCAGCCATCGTATTGTACGTCGTTCTGCTCTCTTTCCTCCTATGGATGGCTATTGCTGATCGCTGGACCGGATAGACCATATCGTGCATGCATTGCAGGACGGGATGATGGGCATGGCAATCGGACAAGCACATCTGTTGGAAGATGTCATTTCAATGGTGTGTCGAGGACCATCTCGGCTGTTGGATGCTGATCGATGTTCTATGGCTCAAGCATTCTCCGAATATTCTGTCCGAACTCACGCTAACCTATGGACTTGGCTCGCAACACGGGCTCTACGACGCGATGGTTGCTGCACGAGTATGATAGGCCCCAAGCAGACGGCTAAAGCTGTGGCAGTGCCCTGTCAGTTTGGCTCGGTTCTCGCGAGTCGTCACCTAGCATCGATGAAAAACGTAGCATAAATGTGCTAGACCTAGAAAGTACCCAGGAAATGATGCATTCTAACAGAACTTGAGGCGGTCCGAGATTCGCATTTCCACAGCTGTCCGACAAGCTCCATTTTTGTTCATGCTGGCTGGTGAAAATACTCCCAAGGCATGAGCATGAAAAGTAGCATAACACGGCCTAATGACACGATGTTCGGAGGAAAGTACACATGATCGTGTTGATAAACGTAGGGAAAAGTTATGCTTAGGCAGTCCTGAAGGCAATAGTATAAGCATCGGGGTGAAGAATGTAACATTGGATCATACTTCGCGAGGCTTTGATAGCAGCAACCTTGGCCTTCTTTTCGGCGAGACGTTTTTGGGTGAGGGCACTGATACTAGGTGAACAGTTGTCAGCGAGGAGTTGGGTGGGGCGTACTCGTATTCGGCTTTTTGCTCCTTCTAGCGGTCGAACCTGCGACGGTTGAGGGCGCGGAGGTGACGGCGGCGTTGCAGACGGATGGGAGTGACATGTCAGTGGATTTTGGGACTGGTAGAGTGGGGTGAGCCGACGATCTAGACAGGTACGAATTGTAACCCACGCCTTGGTATACAGCTTAGCATTCTCCTTCTTCGCGCTCTTGACCTCTCTTCGGACGACATACTTTCTCACGTAGTCCTCCTTGCTCAACTTGAAGAACCGTCTGATCTTGGTTGCACGCTTAGGGCCGAGTCGTTTGGGGAGGATGTTGTCGGTCAATCCAGGGATGTCAGCCTCACCCTGCTTGACGATGACGAGGGAGAGGACTGTAATGTCGGACCGACGATGCACCCACGGACCGACTTGCGCTTGCGTTCGCCATTGCGGCGCGTACGATAGCACGAGTGCCCATCTGAAAAGAGGAGACGAACACGGTGAGGAAGAACGCCCTATGCCAGAAACGTCCCGCTCTCGACTCGTGGGAATAACTCGATCGTACACCAGCCGCATAGTGCTGGCAAATTATCACCACTACAACCTGTGTTGCTCACCAGGCTGATAACTTTTCAGGCCGAACGCCCTGTCGATAACGGTCGGCAACTGGCTCTACTCCAACAAGTTGAGTGTAGCATCCGAGTCCTTCAAATCTACGCTTCCCATTGGCATGGTCCGTGTTGACACACACTGTCACACTGTGGGCCCGATCGGTCGCCACCGCCGCCAATCTGTCTTGCTTGGCGCTGTCCTCAGGGTCCTCTGCCATAACTTCTAGTTACGGCCGAATCTATGCTTCTTTTCAGTTTTCCGTCAACGGACACCACACGGATTTCATATCTTCCTGCCCTACCCGAGCTTGGCGTGGCGTAAGCGCATCGGTTGGGTGACTAAGGTAGGCAACAAATCAAAAAACCCGAAGCTCCCAAAGAACGTGACGATGAACCGGGAGACATTGCTCTCAGGGTAGCATCATATAGCACGTTCGTCACACAGGCGAGTCTATCCATCCTGTGTGGCTACTTGCTGAGAATGTTAAAATATAGTACGCGATTGGCATCGAGCACGTTGCTGAGTGGTCGCCGAACAAGCATTAATTTCCGGGCTGGTCGAAAGTTTGAATTGGCCGCAGTGGCAATAGCTGGAAGGCTATCCTGTCGGCTTTTCGGCCTAGCGATCGACAAACTTGTCAACGATGATTAACCCCTGACGAGATGTGCGGACGACCCGATGTAGTAAAACATTAGTGTTTGTACCCATGCGGTACGTCTGTGTTTGGTTTGGAAGACCGGTTTAGGGTTTTCTGTCAGATTGTTTCCATCAAAACCCTGTTCCTACCCAGACACCTATGCACCAAATCTTTTCTACTAATTTCATCAGTAATGAAAGCATACATTTCCTCATCCACACAGTTAGCTCAATCGTGACGTGGTGTCTTACCTTGACCATCTCGCCGAACATCCCAAAAGCTCTGACTTGATCAAATCGACGATCTTCTGATCTTAGTATATAGCTAGCTTTACTAACGAAGGTAATCGTTTAAGCAGATTCACAATGCAAACATCTATCCCTTCTGTCCCCATCCATGTCATTTCACCCGTAGCTGTTAACATCGACCAGCATCCCACATTGTGCAGGGCGGTTCTTTGCCCTGGTTATTCCTTAACACGAGCCTCTCTCCCCGTTTCCACAGTCGTGTTCCTTTCCTTCTATGCGCCAGCACTTCTTCTATAAGCTTTTCCAGTTGATCGTTGAGGGTCTGGTATCCCGAAGTGAATATGTTCCAGCAAACGGGGAATTTACTCTGCCCTCTTCGCCACTCGTCAATCTCTATCCGAAATCGTACTGCATGGAACGCGTCGCTGTGCAGCCCTTCATCAGGGGTCTTTTTGCCGAAGACCCATCGCATGCGGACCAACTACTGCCATGAACCTAGTGGTTTGATCTGGGTCATCATTTGACACAAGAAACACGAACGGCGTGCCGGAAAGGACGCATTCTGACCTAGACGATTCAAAGAAAGTAAGTAGCACTATCAAACAATACATCTTCGTAGGGTCCGATATTCCCTGTCTCGGGGTCGATGCCCATCCCGGTTTCAACCTCTATGATCGTCCCCTCGTCCGGCGGTCGGCCACGTGCGAATCGATGGCATGTTTCCAGTGGTACCGCACTGCGTTTCCCTCAGTTTTCCTTAGGCCTGCGAATGCCCAGTTGATGCGAACGGAGCCCGTGGTTGGCAGGGAAAGGCGGAGGTCGAGATAGAGCATCTCGGCTGTCTGCCAACGTTGAACGCGAGTTGAGCACTAGCATGTCGGAATCCTCTGTCAGCGGGGCTGGCGGCCTCGCTATGCTGACCCTCTTCTGTATCACATGGGTGCCATAGAGTGCTGGCCGGCTAGAATGGACATCGGTCATGGTGAGATTTGAAGGAGCTAGGACTCCCATTGCGTTTGAAGGCCCACTGGCAGGCACTCGTGGGGACTCTTCACGTGATGGGGTGGCGATTACATTTCCCTGACGCCATGCACCATGTGAAAACAAGACCTGGTGATCATTGCAAGCCTCGGAAGGTGAGTGTATTAAACGAACTCGCCACTGGCAGGCAGGCCGTGGAAGCCACCAAGACTATTTCCTTTTCATTCTCATCCTCGTGTATATATTCATCATCAACCCAGCCTAATCTATGGTGTTCGACAACCTCATCGATAGCACGATGGAAAACCCACTTGCAAGATGACGTCTACCCATATCCGGTACATAGTACCATCAAGTAGGAAAGCAAAGCTTGCTCAGTATCGCAGCTATTTTTAGCTGCTCGTGAGATGCTTGTTGCAGCGGATGACGTCATTCCTAACAACCCGAGCGCCTCTTCTGCGACACTAACGACTCGGTGAGTTATCGAGGCTGTCTCTCGGGAGCTCGAACAAGGCTATAAGGGTGGTGTCGGGTCAGACGGTGCATCGATGATATGATGAGATCTTGAGATTGACAAAATGGGTCAGACTCGCCAAAAATAGCTAACACGGAAATGCCAGATAGCGGTTGGTTAGCCTCTACTCATCATGTCGCTGAGAACGTGGACATTAGGTTTCTGGAATGTTGCCAAGAGTGTGGTTCTTCAACGCAACGCAAGCGTTAAGCAGCGACGCCCAGAACTATGACTGACACAAGCTTCAGAGATTCGCCGATAATTGGTCATCTCTGGTGAATATCGTGCTATCGCACACTGACATATGATATATGTAAGAGGAAAAGCACCTGTTGAGCTCAGAATTGTCTGCATTTGCGCGTTGCCACAAGAAGCAGACGCTGCTCACCATCATGCATATCAAACGTTACTAGCCTGACCCTGGGACTGGACCGCCGCTAGCTTCTTTCTCGCTGCATGCCACGTTGCGAACGCTCTCCAGAACTGGTCACGTGCGATGAAGAACGAGATGACTGAGAAGGCGATAACCAGTACGTCTATTTTGCTGTGGGTTTGACCAATGATGCTAGGGCCCGGGAACGGCCATGACAACCGTGACGGCCGAGCTGAATGTCATCATGAGCATGCGTCGATGTTCTGCGACAGCCAGCTTCGTACATTAAGAATAGTGTCCCAACGAAGCCTAGTGAGGGCGCGTCAGTAGACGAGTCAAGAAAGCAAGAGTCGGGGACGCACAATATCTGAAACCAACAGGGAAAACGACCGATTCATCGTCATCGGAGTTGAGGATTGTCCTCGACTCACTGTAATGCCAGTGGTGGGTACATACTTGCACTGATCATCATGGGACGTTGAAGACGGTCACAAGAACGTGGAATGAGAGCAGGACACGAGCACGAGCCTTGCCGTGCCTTTTGGCAAGCACGCTGGCTCGGTGCTGGGTGTGTAACTGCAGCCGGGGTAATCTTCGGGGCGATAGGACCAAATATAGGAGCCTGAGGGAGTTGTGCGACTGGTTGCGAGGGTCAGAAGGAGCCGCCTATGGAGACCAGGAACATGTCACAGGTTGCCGGTGACTCATCGATCATCAACGAATGTGACTAGTTGACTGCCAATTACGGTGCTGTGCCGATGCTCCTTCGCGAGAGGTACCCAATCAAAGACGGCTTCAAGTTCACATGGCCAATGAATCGTATCACTGTCAATGAGTGGAAAACTACTGTAAGCCGCAGTTCTGGTGCTCGGCTACCAACGTCCAACATAAGCTGATTCAGATTGATCGGACGATAATTGCCAGTGGCGGCTTGACAAGCTGGATATCTGTTGAGGTAGATTCTGACTCGGACACGGATCGCTAGTTTCCATGACAAACGCAGGGGAGCACTCCAGGTCAGAGGATACTTTTTGACATGCGCGCACCGGACCACTGACTCGGAACGGTACAAGGTCCCGACTCCGATGGCCAAGTGCGGAGTATGGTTGGACAGTTCCTTCACTTACTTGAAGACCTTTGCCAGCTATTCGAGATGAATTCGCATTTGAATACACTGTTATAGTGTCGTCCAAAAAGAACATTATCTCATTTCTGAAGATGATAACCAGGGCAGCATAGGGGTTGTTTCCCTATTTCGAGGTTGCTTAGTCAGCATAAATTTACGTGTCCGGCACTCGGATGCCTCCTCGTTCTCTTCGCAAGATTGCTTGAATCTTCCTTCGCAGCCTTATTAGCCATCGACTATGGCTCGGACTGGATCAAAGTGTCCCTCATGAAACCGGGTTTTTCCTTTGACATTCTTTTGAACAAGGACCCCGAGAGAAAGATTCAGTCGTCCGTCGCTTGGAAAGAAGACGGCCGATTGTTTGGTTCTGACGCCGCTAACCTGGTACGTGTTCTGTCCATTCCTCCGAACACACACTTGATGAGTCTGTCCAGGCTTCACGTTTCCCTTCGGACTCGTTCACGTCTCTCAAGCTCCTCCAAAGCATGCCTTACAACTGCAAGGCTGTCTCCTACTTTACCCAAATATCCACCTTCGACATCGTTGAGTCTGCATGGTCCACAGTGGCACTTAAGCAAAGCGATGGTACTGAATGGAGCACAGAAGAACTAATTGCCATGCAATTACAACTCGCGGAGAGCGTTGGGGGGGAACCTATTCAAGACGTCGTCCTCTCCGTCCCACCTCACTACACTCAGTTCGAGTGTGATGCCGTCGTGGATGCCGTGGAAATTGCGGGCATGAGGACGCTCACACTGATCAACGACGGTATGGCTGTTGCAGTCAACTACGCCATGACGCGAACCTTTTCCTCGACGCCGGAATATCACGCCATCTACGACACTGGCGCTTCCTCCACCCGCGCGACACTCGTGTCGTTTGCTGCTGCCGAAGGCCCAAGGACGAAAGCACCTTTTACGCAAATATCTGTCCTAGGCATTGGCTTTGATCGGTCGATCAGCGGTACTGACTTCAACAGGCGCGTCGGGGAAATTCTCGTCGAGAGATCCATTACTCAGCACAAACGAGACATCCGCAGAGACAAACGCGGTATGGCGAAACTCTGGAAAGAGGCGAGCCGTGTCAAGGCTGTTCTCAGTGCCAACACCGACGCAATGTCGACGGTACGCAGTGTACTAGATTTATCAGTAACTGATTCGGAACAATGGGTAGAGAGCGTTGCTTTTGATATAGACTTCAAGACTAAAGTCACTCGGGAACAATTTGAGAGGGCGTGTTCAGATTTGCGCAGCCGG
>JBBPOC010000359.1:0-18854 GCA_038091235.1 Tylopilus rubrobrunneus | reverse complement strand
GATGTGATCTCATGAGTACTACAGTAACATGATGACGACCAGTAAAAGAACGCACATGACTTTTTAGATACTCGATGCAAATGTCGACGCGTTCGACCATATACAAAAAGTCGGTTTGCAGGACGAGCGACTCTCCGGGATGATTGAGCATTCGAGTCGCGTGTTCGAGCTCCTGAAAATACTCCAGTCTCGTATCGATTTCGTCCGTCAGTTCAAGCAACTTGTCCTGCAGAAGACTAGTCAGATACCGCACAAACGCACAAACGTGTCACTGACCCTGTCCTCGAGGAGCCGTTCACAAGCATCCTTCAGGCTCTTGCCACTCTCCTCCACGCTCCTCCACGCCTCGAGCATGCTGTCCACCTCGTTCTCCACCTCGTCGAGTCTCTCGAGCAAGATGTCCGCGGTGCCCAAGTGTTCCGCAACCATGGCGGCGTGCGCCCGGAAGTGGGCTTCCTGGCTATGCGCGACGGACCGGTCGACCTGCGCGAACCAGTCATAGAATTGCTGGGGCGTTTGTATGGGCACTTTAGGATCCAGTGGGTGCGATGGTGCGGCACGCGTGGGCGCAGGGACAGGCGTGGATGGCCGCGAGCTCGAGCCAGGCTTGGTTGTCGCACGTACGCTGGGCGTTGGTGCGCGCGAGGCGTCGTCCTCGACGGCGATCTGCTCGAGTTCTGAGACGAGTTATTTGGGATGGCAACCGCGACTTACTTTGAGAGGAAGTGGTAGGTTTTCACTCGCAGTTTTGATGGCAGCGACGCTCTTGAGAGCGAGGTCACTCAAGGGTGCTTTAGCCTCCCATTCTTCGAGGGAGATTTGAGGCTTTGGTGTTGGAGGTGCAGCTGGACGAGGTCAAACCGCTGACATGAGTGACGTGACACAACAATTTGTAGCATATCGCATTACCAGCATCATGATGTACTAAGTGGATATCTAAAGATGACTAGGCGAGAAAGACAGCGACTATGAGGCTACATCTGCCCATGGCGATGGCTCTGCGGGCATTAATGGCACGGAAGGAGAGGCCGCGATAGATGGTAGCGATTCTTTGAGAGCACTAACGACGACGAGGGTGACAGCGACAGACTCAGAGGACCTTGCCACAACCAGTCATACTGAACTGCCAGCATGACAGTTCATGATATATTCAATACTTCAGCATTCCAGTTAGCAGATTCCATGCCTGGTTTTCACTTGGATCTTTGAGAGCAAGTCAATCATTACAATCCATTCTATGCTAAGCTAGTCAGAGTCCTCTTCAACACAATATGCCCTCCCTGTGCTGACACCAGCTTTCTCACACATGACCTCCTCAGTCTGTCCTACCGTACCTCCAAGATAGTCTGTGGCCAAATCTCTAATCTTCTCCCACTGATTCCCAGTGAGTTTCCCAGTTGCAATTGTTACTTCACCTGTTGCGAATCCCCACAAGCGCTTGGAGAATTTTCTGGATGACCTTCTGGTAGGAATGATAAGACTTCCAGTTTCCCAGTATTTGAAAGCTCTCTCAACCTTGAGAAATACATGAACGAGCATAAAAATTAGCACAAAAAACTTACTGCAACAGTGCAAAGAGCAAGACCTGCTATAGGGTTCTTCCCCCTTTGCAATTCAGGTGGAGCTTGAGAGACAGTCTGAAGAAAATGTGCAAAGGTTTCAATAATACAAGGATGGCGAAATGCCCCCCTGGTTTTCTGTGAAATTACGAATAGATGAATAAACAATACTTAGAATTAAGAACAAACTCACTAAAGATTCATCCTCATTCACATCTACCTTCTCCCACATGTAAGGATAGATGTCAGGTGGGACAATAACCCTCCTACCACGGTGGTCAGTGCGAAATTTGTTCTTGGGTACAGCCCAAGCCACATATTCCGCTCGGCCTTGGGGGGTAGCCAATTCCTGGTAGTCAGCGAAGAAGTGTTCGACAGCTAAAAGGGCCTTTTTGGAAATCTCTGCTCGCCATTCGCAAGCTCGTTGTTTAAGCTTCAATGAAATCAGAGTCAGCATCATCAGTGTAATATTCATCCTCACTTACGAGTGCAAACACTGGCTCATCTCGAATTGAAACTTTGTGTGTCACCCCAATATGCCTGTCCCACAATTTTTGGGCAATGACTACGTGGTACGGGTGAACAATGTCCCAAGGGTTTTCGAGTGTGGCGATATAATAGTACCACCGCGGGAGTACAAGGTCGTGAAACTTCTTGAGGGTCCAAGGATACCCAGGTAGATCTTCGTTGTGGTACTTCTTTGCCTTTTTGCGTCCATGGCCACCTTGCACATCAAGTTCGGCTTCGTTCCCAAGAGCACGAGCAGCACGAGCAGCAGCACCGCCATCCGAGTCAGCAGCACCATCAGCACCATCAGCAGGTACGGCACCATCTACAGTGGCAGTACCATCGATGCCATCCCCTTGTTCACGGCCCGGCAAAGTCGCGGTCTTGGTAATCTTGGTTAGTGTCAAGGGGCGTGAGGACATACTGATTGGCACCTACATATACGGAGTTAGTATTTAGAAGCAGTTCGTTGTAATTGCTTACATTTGGATGGCCCGATGTGCCCGCTGTCGAGTTAGGCTTGCGGGCAGCGGCATTCGCACTACGCGTTGCTCTGCTTGGGCCCTGCTCGTGGGCATCTCCCTCATTATTGTGCGGGATCGACTTCTTCAACGAAGATGGATGGGATACGGCACTTTGTGGCGCCTGAGAACCATAAACTCAGTAATTAAAGGCAGCTGCTGGCGAATACTTACCTTTGGATGACCCGACGTACCCATGGCAGAGCGAGGGTTGCGAGCGGCAGCATTCACACTGTGCGCTGCTCCGCTTGAGCCCTCAGTTTGCTTGTGGATGTCTTCATTATGATTGCGCGGGATCAACTTTTCCGTCAACGAAGATGGATGGGATACGGCGAGGCTTTGTGACGTCTAGAACATTGTCAGTATTTAAAAGCAGCTCATGGTAAACAATTACCTTCGGATGGCCCGACGTGCCCATGGAGGAGCTAGGCTTGCGGGGGACGGCCTTCGCACTGCGTGCTGCTCCGCTTGGGCTCTCAGCTTGCTCATCGGCATCTTCCTCATCATTGTGCGGAATAAGTTTCTTCGGGCGAGATACAGTACTATGTTGCACCTAAGAAGCACGTAGTCAGTATTTACATGCAGCTCGTGAAAGTACTTACATTCGGATGACCCGGCGTGCCCACCGTCGAGCTAGGCTTGCAAGTGGCGGCATTCGTGCTACGTGCAGATGGGCCCATTGTCGAGCTAGGCTTTCTAGCGGCGGCATTACGCTCAGCTCCGCAAAGGTCCTCTGTTACCTGCGAGGTTACTTCGCCGTGGGGCCTCGGCGTCTTTGACACCGTGGCTGAGCGGGATACAGTATTGACTGGAGTCTAGAACGCACACGCACGTTGGTATTCCAATGCAGTGTAAAACGTCAACTTACCTTGGGATGGCCCGGTAAAGAACTGGGCCTCCGAGCGGTGGCTCCACTCGAACACGTGGCCTGCTTGCCGGTCACGTCCTGATCGCGCGGCCCATGATCCTTCGTCAGCGTGGATGGAAGGGATACCCTAGGGAGGGGTCGCTAGAACGTAGTCAGTACTTAAACACGACATATGTTGAATTCGCACTTTTGCGAAAGTGGGCTTGGGGTCGTGAGCACCATCAGTCGCATCCCCAGTGCTGCTGTCCGACTCGGACGTGCCGTCGCCATCCGTTCCATTACCGTCTTCGTCTTGATACAGTGAGTGCTCGTCGTTGCCCTCAGGCAGGGAAGTAAATTTATACAGCATCTCGGTGTAACTTGAAGCGCCATCGGGCGGAACGTCGGAGCGCTGTACAGGTGACTTCGATTTCAATTGGGACGGAGGAGGCGCGTGGTCCTGACTATCGTCGTCGTCAAAGAGACCCCCATAGATCGTAGATACATAACCTAGTCGAAATATTAGTCAAATGAGTCAAATTCGGTAATTTACATACCTTTCTGCGAACTGGGAGTACCTCTACTCTGACCTGAGGGCGAAAGAATTTAGTTGGAATCATGCAAAAATTAAGGAGCAGGCCATACCTGCTTGATTCTCGCTGTCGCTCACTCTTTTCTTGCCAGTCGAGGCATTGCGAAGTTGATCGCTCTGCCAATTGGGCAGAAACCCCGACAATCGAGGCTTGCTCGTATCGGGGGGTGGTTCCATTGTCTTCTTCTTCGTCGGTCTGTGGAACGTCGCAGTTAATCAGAGAGTGCAAGAAGTGAGTGACTGTGGGACGGCGTTAGCGGGATAGCTCACCGCTCACGGTTTCCATTTTCAGACCCCTTTCTCTTCCGACCTCCTCCGACGTTTCCCAAGTCCCTCATATTGATTCCTTCTGCTCCTACCTCTTCCTCCACGTTCACCACCTCCTCGTCTTCAACCCTCTCACCGCCATCGGAATCCTATCGGGTATGATCGTTAGCTGGATCAGCCTATCGCACGATGTACTGATTGGTTTACCGCGGTCACAGCAACTTCCTTACCCTTCCATCTTTTCGACGCTCTTCTAGCTCCCTTGGGGCTCTCATTTTCAACCCTTCGCTTCCGTGTGCGCCCCCCTTCAGGCCTTTCTGTGCCCTCGCCATTCTCGCCTACAGCATCTGCGTCGTCCCGTTCGGCGCACGGCTAATTTGATCGACCTCGTGCCCAGCCTCGTGTCCGGCTTCGCGGTCTACCGGATCGATCGCAAGTTCTATTCTATCATGTACGTCCGAGTCGTTACCATCGTGTAGATGACCCATCTCACGGTCTGATCCAGTGCTACCATTATCTATCAACCTCGTTATTACCGCAATTCCAGCCCATTGAAAGAAGTACGTACCCTCTGTTGGCATGTTTGATGGATTATTCGTGGCCGAGCTGATCTGTTGCCTAGTTGTCGACGGCTCTGTGCGCCGCTGCTTCGAAACGCTGGGACCGGGTGGTTCTCGTGCCTTCGCGCTTCGTTCTTGTTGTTCCGTGAGCAACTTCCTCTCGAGTGCGGCTATCTCGCTCACAGCGACTGTTTTCTTGGGTAGTTGCAACCTTGTCGTGTGCCGCTGGCTGTGCTGTGCGTCGAGATCCACCAATCCTGGGTGCGCTTGCCTATTGCTTAAGCGGGTGGCGACCATCTAATGTGGACCAGTGTGAGCGCAGTTCGATTGACGTCGAAGACGCCACCACGGAACTAGAACACCGTCACGGAGTGTATACAAAGTTCCGCTGCTGCGTGACCAAATAATAACGTGGGTGACAAAACAAATCAAGTAACATGACTCAACATAAGTTCATGTTACTTAATACTTATTTCAATACCATTAGTCGTGCTCATTGACGACAAAGTAGACATCTACCGTCCAAATGGCTTCGACCTTCAAGCCTCGTCAGTTCTTTTGTGCAACCCCTATTGGGCCATCATGCAAAAGAGGGTTTGTGTCTCATGCGAGATTCCTTGAGCACAAGAGAACTCTGCATGACTCTCCTCAAAGAGCTCAAGCTGAGAGAAGGCACCCTAGTCAAGATGCAGCTGAGGCTCCTAAGGACTTGGAGGGACATAACATACCTCCAAATGATGGATCCTATTATACACCCCATCCAGTCATCAATGGTAGGTTATTGTTGACTTGAGATATAAAGTTACTGACAATAAGTTCAACACCATGGCACTTGCAGGTGTTTGTTGTGACATCAATGGCAATGATCTACCAGAAGGTGTCCCTCCCCCTAAGTCCTCCACCACCTCATCACCAGAAAATCCATGGCTTCCATTCTCTGATCGAGCTCAATTTGAGCTTGCAGATTTTCTTTTTCGCAAGAATGAAATGCCTGGGGCTCAGGTGGATGAGCTGATGCAAATCTGGGCTGCATTTAATCAAAATCAAGACAAGTCCCAAGTACCTCCTTTTGCTTCAGCCCATCATCTTTATCAGAAAATAGACCAAATCAATGATTCCAAGATATGGCATTCATATTCCTTTACCTATGCTGGTGCAGATCTGGGGGATGAAAGTCTTCCTACATGGAAGCGTGCCACATATCAGATGGTAGTCCGTGATGCCAAAGCTTTAGTTCAAGAACAACTGTCTTGTTCAGAGCTCAAGGACTATATGGACTATTGTCCACGCCAAGTATTTGGAGACCATCAAAACCGTATATGGTCAGATTTTATGACAGCAAATTGGGCATGGGAGCAATGTGTAAGTAGTATCTAGCAACTCAGGCTTGAAGGATCTATTCTCAGTTCTATTATTTAGAATACTCTTTCCTTGGATGAGGAAAATCATGGAGCTATGTTTGTTCCTATTATTCTGGGAAGTGATAAGACCACTGTCTCTGTTGCCACTGGCAATGTTGAGTACTGGCCACTGTATCTCACCACTGGCAATGTGCACAACAATGCTCGACGTAGTCATGGATCAGCTGTGGGCTTGTTGGGATTTCTGGCCATTCCTAAAAGTAAGTCTTTATACAACTTGGAACCTTTATATGCTTTGCATTGTGGCACTGATTATATGATATTTATAACAGCTGATCAGGAGTTTCAAAGTGATGAAGAATTCCGTACATTTCGACGTCATCTGTTTCATGCCTCTTTAAAGGCAGCTCTAGAGCCTTTGCGTAGTGCCATGACAAAACCTGAAGTCACTTTATGTGCTGATGGGCACTATAGAAGAGCAATATATGGCCTTGGACCATACATTGCTGACTATCCTGAACAGGTACTCCTATCATGCATTGTTCAAGGATGGTGTCCCAAGTAAGTAAATTTATTGTATATTGAATATCTTTAATTAAAAATTTTACCTCAAAGATGTCTTGCTCATCGAAACAATTTGGATGAATCAACATCTCCTCCTCGCAATCATGAGCATACAAAGTTGGTGATGCAGCATGTTGACTCTACTGCCTTGTGGAAGAAATATGGTATTGTTGATGGAATTCTAGTATGTATCTAATTTATAAGATGACTTGAGCCTGTTTTACTTAAGACCAAAATAGCCTTTCACTGAAAGCTTCCCAAGAGCAAATATTCATGAACTTATTGCTCCTGACATTCTCCATCAAATCATCAAAGGAACATTCAAAGACCATCTTGTTGCATGGGTGGAAACATATATTAGACAGCATTATCAAGATCCTAAAGCCATTTTGGCTGACATTGATCGTCGGTATGTTCAATTTTAAATTTGTGTATTTTCTTTATTAATCAAGTATATATGTAGTATTGCAGCTGTACCATCCTTTCCAGGATTAAGACGCTTTCCACAAGGCCGTGGTTTCAAACAATGGACTGGAAATGACTCAAAAGCTCTTATGAAGGTAAGTACCATTAATAAATCTGTACTCCTGTAAGTTCCTCACTATTGTAAACAATAGATTTATTTGCCAGCAATTGCAGACTATATACCAGCCAAGATGGTACAAGCTATAGCTGCATTCTTGGACTTTTGCTATATTGTTCGCAAATATGCTCTTGATGAAGCTGATCTCATGGCATTGAGAAATGCCTTGCAACGGTTTAAAACTCATCAGGCAATCTTTCAAACTTGTGGAGTTCGCCCCTTAGGAATATCAATTCCTCGTATTCATGCACTGCAGCATTATGAAGAAAACATTCAGCTTTTTGGTGCTCCTAATGGCCTTTGCTCCTCTATCACTGAATCCAAGCATATCACTGCTGTCAAGAGACCCTATAGGCGTTCAAATCGTAATGGAGCTTTATATCAAATTCTGGTTATCAACCAACGGCTGGATAATCTAATATCCTACAGAAATGCATGTGTTGCAAAGGGTATGATTTTATATATTCAATGATAGTAATAACTACTTGACTTACTACTAACTTCAAAGGACTACTCAATACACCTCTGATAGAAGCTGCTCATGATGATCAAATGGAAGATATTGAACCCTATGAAGAACCAGGATATAGAGATGACATCAATATGAAAGATGCTGAAGCTGATGAGGAACACCATGCTACCATAGAGGCATGGGTTGAGCTGGCCAAAGTACCTAGTAGGTTTTTTCATTTTCATTGTAATACTTTGGACCTTAGGACTTTGCCATTACTTTAAGATCCCAGACGGCTGCAAACCTTTGAAGAAATGGGCAATCTTGTTTGTTGTCCAAAGTTGCCTGATCTTGTGGCACATTTCATATATGAAGAGAAACATCCTGATGCTGATGCTCCTGACAAATATCCTCCAATCATCATGCGAGGATATTCCTATTCATCAGCTATTGCCACATTCTATGCTCCAAGTGAGCATTGTGGCATTCAAGGACTGCATAGACAGCATATCCATGCTTCTCCAACTTGGAGAAATTCAAATACTCCAAGGTTTGACTGTGTTTTTGTTGAAAAGGACTCTAATTTGCCAGGGATTCATGGGTTGTATATTGCTCAAATCCTTTTATTTTTCTCCTTTGTAAATCAGGGTACTAGATACTCATGTGCCTTAGTGCGCTGGTTTGACCTTATTGGTACTCATCCATGTCCAAAGACTGGGATGTGGATGGTAGAGCCAGAGTTTGATGATCATGGACAACGCTTGGTTTCTGTAATTTCAGTGGCCAGCATTTTGCGCCCTGCACATTTGATTCCAGTTTATGGTGATACTCATATTCCTAGAGATTTCAAACACACAGATTCCCTTTTTGCCTTTTCTGCCTATTATGTTAACAAATTTTCTGATTATCATGCATATCAGCTAGCCTTTTAACTCTACTATCATGTGTCAATATGTAGTACCAGAAGCATACTCAACTTCAAGTTGAAATCCTAATAAAGACGTGTCAAATGTGTACCGAAATGCGTACCAAAAGTGCTGTAATGAAAGTGTAGGAAAGGTTACATATCTAGGCAAGCGCACGGGTACGGGTTTTGATACCCGCAGCCTGGCGCGCAGAGGGTGTGCGACCGGAGGGTGAGGTAAGGGAGAGCGCGAGCCCGCGTCATCGTTGTTACATTGTCATACTGGATGTCGTCATTGTTGCATCGCGAGGAGGGTGGGGGTGAAGGCGAGAGAGGGCGAGAGGGCGAGAGGGCGAGAGGTGGCGATGGCGCATCATCGAGGGCGAGCGCGTCGTCGTCGTCGCATTGTCGCGAAGTGGGTGAGAGACAGAGACAAGGCGTGGTTGTCGTTGCGCCACAAGGTAGGTGAGAACGAGGGAGGCAAGGTGAGTGTGACGGCACGTCGTCGTCGTCGCAGGAGAGAGAGGGGGCGAGAGAGGGGGCATGCCAACACATAAAGCGGGTCACAATTGTTGACGTCGCGGTTGTTGTTGCGTCATGAAGGAGGGTCGGCCTGGCAGTGGTTGGGCATACCATCGCGACTGTCGAAGTCACGTCGTTTGCGGGAAGTGGGGACCTGGCAGTGATGGGCACGCCGACACATAATGCAGGGTTGTCGCGGCATCACCTTGTTGGTCGTTGCGCCGTGACTCGGAGGGGGAGAGCCAGACAGTGGTAGGTACGTGGATGTTACCATCGTAGCTATCGTCGCGTCGTCCGCAGTGAGGGAGAGCCTGGTGTTATCGACGTGAGGTGAATGGTACTCTCGCGGTTGTCATTACGTCGTGAGAGGGGAAGAGCCTGGCAGTGGTGGGTACAGTGAGGCATAGGACGGTGGAAATGGGGTGGATGTCGGCGTCGTCGCCTCGTTAGTACTGTTGTCGTCATGCACTAGACCTAAAGGATTGTGAGTAATGGCAACACTTCGGCGTCAAATATGTCCTCACTAGCATGGTACCGTAGCACTGTCCTCGTCATCGCGTGCACGTCAAAGTGATAGTGGTTTGAATGGTGGGGGGCAAGACGACGGCAGCGGGGTGAAGCGGTGGGACGAGGGTTGCCGACGAGGGCGGAGAGGGAGTAGGGCGTCCAGGGCATTGGGCGGACACCGGAACGGTGTAGCTACAGTGCCAGTGTCGTCCTCGAAGGGCGCATCGAGTGGTGGAAGGCACTGGGCAAGCGGTGGGAGGTGGGAGGTGGGAGGTGGGATCGTCGATGCGAGGAGAAAGGGCGCGGATGACTCATGGCACAGCTATGTGTCGCCATCCTCCTCGGAGCATCGAGTGGTAGGAGATACTGTGGACAATCATTGCAGCAAGGGCAAACGGGAAGTGGTCGGACGTGGGCCTGTCGATGCACTGAGGTGGGTGCACGAGGTTTGGGTTTCTTGCCATTGCCGTCTCTACCCCGATGAAAGCAACGCGTCCGAGACACGGACTAAAGAAGGAACGCCAGTGCAAGTCACGTGCAGGTTGAACGTTGAAACGTTGACTAGTCACTGTAGTCAGTGATCAGGCCAGTCACTAGGGGTGTAAAACAGAAACCTTACCCATAAGCAGCCAGTCAATGACTATCTCAGCAACTTACAACCAAGTAGACGTCATGAGTCCACTTCGCATGCTCAGGAAAGCATATACTAGTATTGAACTACATAGGTACATGGATACATATGGCACATACAGTTACATGTTTCACCAATGTGCATACCGAATTACGTACTGGCTCGGATCGTCAACTTCAAGTTCCTGGGTACACAACAGTCAGTCCAATACGACATCAAGGGTGGAGGACGATGCATCCGTATATTGATGTGTCTGTGCTGGTTGACCAGAGACGGTGACACAAGATGAAGCTTACTGCATGAAGCGAGGTCGCTGGGTTGTGACTCATGCATCGCAGTCGAGGGCGACTGAATGACCACTCCACCTGTTGGAAGGGCACACGCGACCAATTTAAACGACTTCATCTGCGGTGCGCAAATCGTCGCGCGTTAGGTCCAGAAAGATCCGATTGAGTTGCAAGGTGAGGATATTTCGGTGGATAATCTCTTGTGCGAGGTCTCTGCGCAAGCGGGAAATTTAACGATCGCTGGGAGCAGCTTCGAGTAGGAGGTAAGCCTCCGTAATGCTGCGAGTCGGAACAATGTACTGAAAAAAATCAGTGGAGTGTACGTGCCAGCTTCCAATGCGAGTCACCTTCGTTTCCAAATGATCGTCGACGGGCGAGGGAGCCGGCTCTCCTTCTTCAACATCTCGTGTATCGAGAGGCAGGTCGACGATGCAAGAGCAAGGTAGGTGGTGGATCGGATATATCGTATTTTCATGAAGAGCTCTTGCAGACGTGAATAGCGGCGAAAGGTGAAAGGCTTGATCAGACCCATGGAAATTATTGTGATGCTCGGATAATCTGAAGAGCTGGTCTGGAGAGTGGGCCATCAGGGAAGGGGATAGCGACGAGGGTTTCGAGGTATGTGTTACCTTGTTTACAAGATCACTCATGGCTGTGAAGGACGCGGATTTGTCGCTGTGGGAAGCTTTATCCATCTTCCCCGACTCCCACGCTAGTGGAGGGTTTTCTCAGCCAGAAACGTACCGCTCTCTGCAAAACCCGTGGGAGTGGGAAAAAAATCGATCGTGAGTAACTTAGGTCCCGTCCAAGGTGCCTCGGTGATTGTGTAAGCAGATGTGTCATAGGGTTACGCATGAGGAAAGCCAAGCACGCGGCATTGACAGATGAGAATTCCCACGGACTATTGGTCCCGAACAAAGGTCGCAATCGCGGACTACAATGCACCTAAAAACTCTCCTGATCGTGAACGCAATCCAATGTTTACAGTGAGTGGATGTGCGCACGACCCAATATAGCAGGTCCTCGTCGACATCTACGATACGAGAATACAGCGTGTGCCAACTGAGCTTGCGTTGAATGGCATCAAGCTGAGTGACAGCTTCGTCCATCTTAAGTCGTTTGGATGGATCTTCCTGAACCATGCCAGATATCAGAGGCTTCATAAAATCGAAACCTCGCCTCCCCTGCAGAACTTGCAATCAGCCCACGAAGTATTACACGTACTGGTAGCAACTAAAAGACTAGAAGGAAGTCCTTCCGTATGGTATTCACAATGTAGAAGACGTCCGTAGCAAATGGATCACAAGGATTGTTGGAGTTTTGAAACTCGGGCACTTCCTTGTCACCACCCCATATCGGCACTTCCCTTGGATGCACGATCAATGGATCATATCGGCGAGATATGCCGAAATCAATGAAATAATATTTCGAGGGCTTCTGGGCGCGCGAGAAATGCTTCGCAGGACGACTGCAGTCCTTGTTTGGGTGGATGTCGACGGGATGGAAGGACTCGGGATAGAGATCGTCAGGATCGAGCATTATATTCTTGCTCATGCAGTCGCTGTGGAGATCTCAATCGAAGGAAATTGAAATATATCCCACTTACCGATGAGCAACACGATGCTGGTGCATGAACTGTAGCCCCTGCAAAAGACTGAGTGCTTCAAGTTGTCATCTATACGGAGTATTCACAATACCTGGAACAACTGGTGTCAGCACTCCACCGCCTCCCCGATAGTTTCTAGCCTAGGGTTGATGTATGGTCGTAGGAGAGGCATTACGATGATGACAAATTCATTGTCATCATCTAAGGGGAGTATCTGGTCGCCTTAAATCCGGCAAACCATTGTGTTCCTGTCCAGATGAGGTGAAGAGAAATACGTCGCGATAGCCACTTCGCGAGGGTGCTCCACCTTTGAAACTCGCTTTAAAGCGACTGTTTTGTCATCCGAGGTTCGTGTTGCGTCCATAACTTGGCCGTACTCTAGAGAACTGAGTAAAATTTCAAAAGATATAGGAAGAAACAGACATACCCGCAATCTCCTACCATCCTCGCATTCTTTGTGGTCCTTATTCGCTGCCACCCACGAAGGAACCCATTCGGGCGAGTAGCGAGAACGTGGGAGGTACCCACAGTTCTTCAATCGGTGATACCGTTCACACCACCAGACTTCTCTGGAGTCTAGTTCCTCTGGGCGGAAACGGTCCGTTGTTCCCCAGACCTCGAGTTCCCTTTGGGCCCTGTCAGCGCTTCGCATATACGCACCTGCAAGTCCCCGTAATAAGTCTAAACGCGGCAGAATATAGGTTCCTTTCGAGCGATGAACGTTGAGCAGCACCGTGACGGAGGCCTACCAGATTCACGTGTTTTCGATGAGTCAGCACAGTCCCTCTGTCCTTTTAGGCCAGGTATGTGCCATCCTTCGCTCTCGCACAACCGTTCGGTGTTTTCGAACTTTCACTCGGCGTGTGAGCGAGAAACCTACGTTTGTCTTTTGTTCTTTTCCGTTCCCGATGGTTTAAATGACCATTTTTTGCTATCTTAGTGGCTATGGATTCGTTCTGCGAGACCGTCATGAAGTTTTGCGTACCGTGGACTCACCTAGGAACCCGCACCCATTCGCAGATTCAATGGTATGGAGTCTGCGCAGAGGTGCATCGAAGGGCTTCGAAAGCGTCATCGCCTTCATCCGTAGCGGATCCAGAGTCGGGGACTTGGTGCGTCAGCGCCGCCACGATGACATAATTAAGTAATCAAAGTGTGACACTCTCAGAGTGGTAAGGCTTCAACGATCCGAGTCGGGCTTATTACACTTCAAGCTTTAAGTACGAGACTCCCACTCCGAGCTGTCAACCACTCTAGCCATCTTGATGCTTCGAGTGAAGGCTACCCGTGGTAAGCCGAAGAGATGCAGATGCCCTCGTTGCGGTAAAGCGATTCGTTCGTCAATCCTACAGAGGACGCTGAGGTGCAGTTTTCTCGCTCCCAGTATCCCCGTCATGCCATGAAAGGAATCAGACGATGGACAATCACATGGACAATCGCCCACATTCGAAGACGACCACGATGTTCAGATGGGCGACGCTCCTTTGGATTCCCCAGACGACCCTGAACCCACAGAATCGAGTACGTCCCGGACGGTATGTCGAGATATTCGAAGGTTGCGCAAACATGTTTCCCTGCGGGAAGACCTTTATGGGTGTCTTCTGGGAGGATCGGTATGCGGAAGATAGAAGGGATAACCCCTACTATCCTTGGGCGTCAAAGCAAGAGTGGGATTTCGCATCGTGGTTGTTGCCTTCTGGCCTTAGCACGGCAGCAATCGACAGTCTTCTGTCGCTCGAGATGGTAAGCGATTTCCCTTCCGGATGTCTCACTTTCTAACATCTTTCAGACCAAAAGCATCTCTCTGTCGTTTGGTTCCGCAAGGGAACTCAAGACCGTGTAGAAATCCTTCCGCAAGGCTCCAAATGGTTGTGCGGGACGCCGAAGCCCGAATAGGTTTGTTTCCAGTACATGAGTGCTGGCCACTACTAACGACATATCTTCCATGTGTCAGATTCAAGGAAACTTTCTTGTCCGTCGTCATCAAGCAGAGATCGCGAGGAAAATCATATCCCGGGACAACACTGTTATGCAAGTCAACATAGGCGAAGGCAAATCGTCCGTGATCATCCCCATTGCGGCAGCAATTCTTGCGGATGGCCAACATCTTGTCCGTGTCATTCTCCCGAAAGCACTGACGGCACAGATGCTCAGATTTTTATTCAGGTTGATCATATACGAGGCCTCTTGCATCAGTGCATGGCGGAGTGATGAATATTATCGTCACTTAATTGGTGAGCATAGCGGAGCAGGTAGGCGAAGGGAAGCCTGAGTCAAAGTTACGAAACGACTGCAGAATGGCGTTGTCGACCCATTTTGGCTGGACTCGGCTTAGACTATCAGAGCCTTGCAGCTTTTGTATTGCGCGCTATCTCCACCGTGACTCTGGGTCTCGGTCTCCGTACAGACGCTTCGATTACCTTTTGTACGTAGTAGCTACCCGTTATGAAGTAAACTGACCACATCGATTCGAATCGCCCAATATTCCGTCTAGCTTCAATTTCCCACGCCCCACTCGCTCAATACTTGCCCACCGAACGATGTCCAACGATGCCGCGGCTCAGAGTAGCCAACTCGAGCAGGGAGCACAACGGGTGAGCACCCGCTCGTCACTCTAGCCAACTTCTATTTCATGTTATGACTTATTAGCAACTCCGGTCACATCCGACGCCATACAACCTACGCTGCGTGAGTACTCAACAGTGTTGGGCCAGTCGGTCGTCGTGGACTCATTCGTCAAAATTTGCAGATTTCAACAAGCGTCCCTCAACTCAGGCGAAAATCCGACTGGACTAGAACTACGATGGACCCCCTACTTGACAACGATACGAGCGACACCCGAGTAGAGCTTGACGAAAAGGACAGTACCACATTCCTAGAATTCGTGTATCCGGATCACCGTTTATTCCCAAAGGGAGAGTATTCGCCGGGAGGGTCCCGTACAATGGATCACGTTCTCAAGGCTTTCGAAAAGAAAAATTGGTACGGTTCATCCCCGGGCAAAGCGCCACGACGCAAGGGCAAAAGGACAAACCAGTGGCTCCCAATTTCCGGCTGTCCCTCACTTGCGCCCGAAGACATCATCGATCGCGAAGTTAACCTTGGGCATTTCTTAAACAACCTGCTTGGGGTTGTCAGCGATATTTGCGGCTTGTCGTTTCTGTGAGTGCTGCTTGGCCCCCGACGTCTTACTCACCGACTCGTACCCACAACAGCCGTTGGGATGCAATGTCCTCCAAAACACCATTACGTGGGTCCCGTGCGCGTAGGAAGCCCGACATTACATGCTACTTCACGTACCCTGTCCGCGCACATCACTGGGGACGGGTCGCGACATTTTGTGAAGTGAAAAACCGAAATAACAAGCAGAAAAAAAACCAGTCGTTTACGGAGATAACTGGCAAGACGTCGTGCATCCTGGCTGTACAAGACGGTCGTTACCTCGTTCCATGCATCCGCATGCTCGGTTCTTGCGTATGTCTAACAATCTTCGACCGCGGTGGATCGATTACTACGCACGCCTTCGATATCAACAGCTCACCCAAGGAATTTTTGCGTATCCTGATCGGGGTTTCTCTTGCCGATTACTCTGGTCTCGGGTTCGACATGTCGATTGAATGGGATGGTAAAGGCGGCACCCCTGCTGACGAGGCAAGGTCGCAGGATGACGAAGAAATCGAACAGGATGCGGAGAGTATTTCAAACGGAGCGAGCCTCCACTCGGATGAAGGGATGGTTGGGTCGGATGAAGAAGAACATCCGCCGGAAGATGACGAGGATGACGACAGATATGACGATGAGCCTCCCCCAACCGGAAGCGACGACAACCAGCGGAGAAAGTGGTTAAATGTGATCGACAAGGAAGGTCGCGTCTGCAAAATATGGCTCCGTAAGATCCTTGCCATCTCGGACACCCCGCTTGGCCGAGGAACGACGGTGTGGGAGGGCATGCTTGATTTGCCCCCCGGACCAGAAGTTATGGTCGCAGTCAAGGACTCGTGGATCGACCCTCTGAGGAAGTACACGGAGGGCATGATCCTCCACATCTTGGCAAAGCACGGAATTGAAGGCGTTCCGGAGCTCCTTGCCGAGGGGCAAGTCCGTGCTAAACACATTCATGAAGAAACTGATGTCAATATTTCGACTCATTTCATGCGGTCAAAACTGCATGGCATCTATTCCCCGGATGATTTTCACCTCCGAGTCTTATCCCGCCTCGTCACCCTTCCTGTTGGTACCCTCCTCATCGATTTTTCGTCTCTAGGGGAGCTACTGGTCGCATTTCTAGATTGCGTTATCGGTAAGTGTCAAACTACAATTGAACGACCCCCAGTTCTCAACGAACTCTAGCACACAAGAGTGCTCTCAAGCGAGCTGGAATTCTGCACCGCGACGTTAGCCTCATCAATATGCTTTTTGCCCACATAAGAAAGAGACGACAAGCTCACGAGGAGTATCTATCACGCTATCTTTCTGATCAAACCCGACTGAACTTGGAGAAAAGAATAAACGGACTCGCACGACGAGGTGTACTGGCTGACTGGGGCTACGCAGTTCCTGTTCTGTCTACTGACACGGTCCACACTGCCGAAGCGGTTCCCTCCCTCCACACTTCCAATGCCTCCCCCGTCCACGCTCCCGATTTCCCTCCGGTTCATACACCCAATGTCCCCTCCCTCCACACTCCAGATGCCCTCATTCCTGATGTCCCGACCTCACCAATCGAACAACCAGACTCTCCGCAAACCGACGTTCCACCAACAAATCTTGTCCCCGTCAGGCAGATCGGAACGGATCGAGAAATAACGACTGTCCCTGTGTCACAACTCACAGATGAACACGACATCGTGCTCTTGATGGGCACTGATGATCCGAAAGCAGATCCTCGTCACACGATTGACTCATGTCCACTATACCGTACGGTATGTGTTCTGCGCTCTTAAATTTGCCGCGTCCACTGAACTGACCGCGGGACTTAGGGAACCTGGTCGTGGATGTCCGCTGAGCTTGTTATGGCTGACCCTGAACAGCCAGTAGTGCACAACGAATTACACGACCTGGAGTCGTTCTTTTACGTGCTCGTCGGAATATGCGTCCTCTATTCAGAGCCATCGAAGCAAAAGACCGAGGAAGAACTCGCTGAATGCTACGATCAGCTGTTCAATACGTTCGGCCCGAGTATCCTCAAAACCATCACGATTCAGTCCAACTTGACATGGTTCCCGAAGGTCGTGAAGCACATATCCCCCTATTTCCAGCCTGTCATCCCCCTCCTCAATAAGCTCAGAAACAACATTATCTCTCCTATGTATACCGACAATGTGGGCAATCTTCACCGCAGTTCTTCATTCGACCACGACACTATCATCCGGGAACTTGTCTTGTTACTCGCATCTCTCGAACCTGAAGCATGGGGCACGAAATCGGCTTCAGACGACAACTCTCAGTCTTCAGACAGTCCACCACCTCGCGATGCGAGTCCTGCTCCAATCCCCCCAGACGGCACACAGCAACGGACAGGTCGTGTGCAAACCCCGCCCTTGCTGTCCGTGGATCGACCTCTTCTAGGTTTTGGACGTTTTGCGTACAGCGACTCAGGCGTATATCGCCACCATGGTACAAGTCAGTCAGGAGGCGAACATTCCTCGCGGGTGCCCAGTTCGACACGTTTACTCGCCCCTCTGCCAAAGCGCGCCGCGGGACGTGATGCGCCGCTCCCTCCCCCCTTTACCCCATTGCACGGATCAATTCTTGCTTCCGATCGTCACGTTTCATGGAGCGATTCACGCCTGTTGTCGATGCGATCTCGCGATCCCGATGAATACGTACTCAACATACCGCGGAAGCGTGCCCGGGTCGAAACAATTCAAGGTTCATCCCAGCAACCTGAGGGGTCATAGACTCAATGTTCCGAATGATTTGCTTCGACGCTCTTCTCGCAAAAAGGCCCAATAAACGAAAGAACATCAGTGGCTGGGTTCAATACGCCAACTTTCATTTCTCCCTACTACATGTTGTACACGTTCATCGACTGTGAGCATTCTCGCGACGCTTGTACTTTTGACAGTTTGTACCTGCGTGCCGATGTTGCTATTGAGTGGCCACACGATTTTATGTACTAGTATATTATGCACTAGGTCATGATGTTTTCCTTATAAAAATGGGCACCCCGCAGCCCGTCTAGATCTCGAGATGGCTCCGAAACTAAACCCTCTGGCCATAAGGTCAGTGGGGATTCCCAGGCCAAAGAGGTTGCGAGAACCACCTCCAACCCGACTCGGAAATGATCTAGAGCAGAGGGACTCTTCGACACAGACGGTAAGTTTCCTCTTACCTTCTCGACATTCTGACACGATTCATTACAGAGCCCACTTCTGAGACTCAATCAACTCATCCAATGGTCTCCCCGCAACAACTTCCGACTCGCTTCCCGCTCCTATCGTAGTATCGAGCCGTGCGCCGCAGCAACGCGCACAGCGTTCATCAACCACCCACTACCGTCACTCTAACGCCAAACGTACATGAACTCCATCTGAATCCGCAACTCGATCACGTAGGCACCCACCCCACTCGCTCACCAGCACC
>JBBPOC010000358.1:0-18854 GCA_038091235.1 Tylopilus rubrobrunneus | reverse complement strand
CGCAAAACGGGAATCATGCAAGTCTGCCATTTGTGTAGCATCGTTTGCACACAAGACACTTGTTCGTGCCACGCCAAAAGGCGAATTTCCAAAAACCCTTCAAGGCTTTAGACCGTTCGGGTAAGGCTTTTTTTGAAAGGTTTTTATATTTTTGTGGATTTTGGTGCGACAAGTCCATGAAACGAAGACATCTCAACCAACCCAACTACATACCAAACAACTACCAAGGGAGAGCTCGGGTAGCATGCAGCCACCGTCACGTCCGAGTCAGTGCTCGGCTTGCCCAGCCACAAGGCGCACGTGAGGGTGCGAAGACCACCGCACCCAAAACGTGCCATGCGGTCCCATTCGGTCATTGGCGAGAACGAGAAGCCAGAACCTTGTCGAGGCGTTGAGTCCAACGTCGCGACGATAGAGCTACGTTCGAGCGAGTCTGCATGCACGAGCACCGAGATTCGATCTTGAGAAGACACGTTGCCGTCGGCCGAGGCAGAATAGAGGTAGGGGTCAGGGAACACATCAAGGATTTCCTCCACACCGAAGTGGGCGCTAAATCGCAAGATGTGTCCAGAGCGGCAATAAGGAGGGGGAAAGAATTGGCCGAGGTGCGCCAAGACTGAATCGATCAGTGCTCGTTTTGCAATGGCGCGTTGTGTAAACGACGCAGATAGTGGCCGAGTGTCGTGGCATCGTTCCTTGGGTTATCACGAATTTTCTGATTTTTTTTTGGTTTTCTGGGGTTTTCTTGCATGCGATGCGTTAGCGTTCGGCGATCAGAGCGCGTATTGGAACGTTACCTGAAATCAACTGAATCCAAAGGAGCGACGATAGTTGGGACTTTACTACGGGACGGAAAACTGTTGGAATTGCTCAAGCCACTTGAGCGGCGTGAAAGGCATATCCCATACCTGAAAGGGAGAAAAGAAGGAACAGAGGTGAAACTATGCTCAGATACATCAGAAAAATGATTGAATGCGTCATGGTGCATACCTGAGGAAAAGAAACATTCAATGGGGTTTTTGATTTTCTGATTTTTTTCTACAAGAGCGTGTGAGGATCGATTCGTACAAGTCAACTCAGTCAACGTACCGGAGAAGAAAAGAGACCGAGTCCAAAGGAACGACGATAGTTGGAATATACATTAAACCGAACACAAGACTGATGTGAACATTAAGTCAGGAGTAGGGTGTCATCAAAGCACCACATACATATTTTTAGGAGTTTTCGAAATTTCTGGTTTTTTTGGGATTTTCTGCGAGGCGACTCGGATGTTAGAATTCGAGTAGGCTTAACCTCAGCGATGCCGTACCCTATATATCAAAATACTGGAACGGAGTTAGTACGCCGGCCGGGTGCGTCAGCGATGCTCACCTGAAAAAAAGAAAGAGACCGAATCCAAAAGAGTGACGATAGTTGGAACTTGAAGAAACCGAGCCAAGAAAAAGAAGACTGGCGTTCCAGATATGTCGGAAACGCAACCTAGAGCACATCGAAAGCATGGCATACCTGATGTTAGATATGATCAACGTGTGAAAGTCTGAAAGCCTACCAAGGGAAACCGAAACAAGGAGCGACGATAGTTGGAGAAGAAGAAACTATTGACCAAGTTACGTCACAGCAGTCAAAGTGCGGTATTGTGCAGAGCACACCTGAAAAAATTTTGGTTTTGTAAAATTCCGATTTTTTTGGCCTCCATCGGACAGTAAGCCTCGGGGGAGGACCGAGAGCAGACAGACTCACCATGATTGACTCATCAAGACAGACTGCAGACGAAGGAATGAATTGAATTACATCAGAAGAGACTGCAAGGAAGCATGTTGAGGGTCATACCATGGGTTTTCGAACTTTTCTGATTTTTTTGGATTTCTCTGTAACACGCCGTCAGAGTTGAAATACCCGCGCCAGAAATGAGACTGCGTACCATGTTTCGAAGAAGAACCGGAACTAAAAAGGAGTGACGATAGTTGGAATGGAAGAAAAAAGGGTATATGGCGATGAAACGGTCCTCCGACGAGCGAGCCGCATTGGATTGCCGTCGTGTTGGACGAAGTAGATCCACTGACGCCGGGGCCTCCAACGAGCAAGGGGGCCTTTGGTCATCATTAGTGTTCTGGCGGATATGGCGTAACCCTGCCATCACTGTCGTCCATGAGAACAATCGCAGGACGTATCAGTCCAAGGAAAGGGTTGTAATCGTGCGTTCGACCCTCCATGTCGGGTTCCATAACAGAGGGGATCGCAGTCTGGTCCCCGACGGGCTGCAACAACGTTTGTCCGACGTCAGAACAGCGGGCGAGAGTCCAAGGAACTGTACTCACCCAACCACCCTTGGAAAGAGACTGGCGACTGTATCTGGCATACGAGGAACATCAGTATCAGAGGAGGAAGACGTCATGAACAGCGAGCTCACTGCACGACGACCAAACGACGAGCCTGCCGATGTCCAGAAGTGCCGCGTCATCGCCGAAGACACTCTACTCACTAGAACCCGAGCAGAGCGCGAAGAAGAAAAGAGGAGTGAAGAAGAAAGAAAGAAAGATAGGATGAGGCTCTGAGCGAGCGAGCGACCTTTTTATACCCGCTAAAGAGGGCGTCAGCCGCATTCCAAAAATCCAGATCGGGATGGGCGGCAGACCGGCAGCCTCCGTCTACAGCTTGCCACCGTGGCGCGGGTGGCTGACAGGATGGTGCGCTCCCTGGACAAAGTTGTACTTGTGCAAGGATTGACCGAACGAAATATGGCGCCGATGTGACAGGGCGCTATCATTCAACGGCTAATATAAAGACCCTTCCGCGACCAGCAGCCTGGACATCCAGTACTAAAGGCGTTCAGCGGTGTATGCTTCGGACCTGCTGTAGCGGGACAATTCAGAAAGGGGAATATGCTACTGATCGGACGGTCGTTGGACGTTCGGCAGCGAGTCGATTCCTCGTTGCCGTGACTAGACTCGGAAAACTAAAAAGATGCGGTATTCTGTGGGACAGGCATATGATGCGATTGTAGCCTACCTATAGCAGCACTGTGGTTCAAGTGAGCTGGCAGGTAAGGCCATTAGGTTAGGTCAATCCAACCATCTTTCAACCACAACTATCACGGTAAGACCGTTCATTCAGTTGGGGAGGAGCGTCGTTCATTTGATTCCCGTGCAACACGGCCCATGGCACGGCAGCACTACAGATTCCACTTGTGTTCGGATTCAGTGAATCAGTCATAGATTTGACTTGAACGTAAGCACCTTTGCGGGAAGCTCGCTTCATGAGCCCACTGGCGCCATTGCCCACCAAATCGCCTAGGGTTATGTCCCAATCAGTACCCCCACGAACTAAGACTTGAGTTTCCCTTCACCGTGATCCCAACCATCGCAATTCCACCGAAGTATTGAAAAATGAAACCCGCTCGCCTCGTCGATCGTAGCTCTCGTAGGACGATATAGATGGATCCCTCGCGGCCTGGGGTGAGGTCACTGCTCAGTCACCAGTGCTCAGGACCACTAGTTGATCGACCAGATAGACGGTCCGAGTTAGGATAGACTGAAAAACATGCGAAGGAGTCGGCCCGCATGCACAGTTAGAGTTAGACAGACACGAAAAGATAAAGGGAAACCTGAAAACTAGATCCCGCGTGAGGCTCGAGCATGAGGATAGCAGTACAAGGCGGGAAAGGGACGAATAGCCCACTGCGAGGGTCGATCGTGTGAGGAAAAAGCAGAGTAGCCCACCGCGAGGGTCGAACTCGCAGCTGTTAACAAATGTTTACGTAGTAAGCTAGGTGGGCAATCTTCACGGGCTAAATTCATTATCATGTGGGGCGTTGATCGTGCGGGGCTCGGAAAACTTGAAGAAAAAGGAGAGTGGCCCACCGCGAGTCGAACTCGCAGTTGTTAACTAACGTTTACAAAGTAAGCTACGTGGGCAACATACACAGGCAAAATTCGCTGTCATGTGCAACGTTGCAGAGGGGGACGAAGCAAAACAATTAGCCCACTGCGAGCGTCGAACTCGCAAGCTGTTAACAAATTTAACAAGTAAGCTAAGTGGGCAATTAAACAACCCTACATTTGCACTTAAGTGGGCCAAAATAACCAATATACAACAGGTACCTCAGTTCTCTCTGAGTCCTTGAACATGTGCTCATAGCGGCCACAAGAGACACTCAACCAAATGCACCCAGCCATCCTGTTCCCAACCTACTCGTCACCGCTCACGACGACATAATTCACCCCCACGAGCGTCAACCCATACTCTTCCGCAAACTTTGCCGCGTTCCACCGCGCCCGGTCCTGCGGCGCACGCTTATACTCCAGAGCGTGCGTCGGAATCGCAAAGTCCAAACTCGGCTCTTGATACAACAAAAACACTACCCGCGGTCCCATGTCAGACGACCACGCACGGCGAACCCGGGACAGCTCACCGTAACGGTGCGGCCCCGTACCGCGGGGCGGTGCAGGGGGGTAATACGGCGTCGTCGCTGGCCTTGTCACGCGCGCTCCCAAATCGCCTGTATCGAGCGCCGTCAGCGCAGGCGCTTTGAGACCCGTCACCTACGTGTATCCATTCAGGCCCGCCCACGTCACACAGAGAGACACCCGCGACGCACCACCCAATGGCGCCACTCCCCCATCTTTGGATCGCCCCTCGACGGCGCGTCCGGATCGGTCATGACGAGCGTATACCCGACGTCGGTCGCCGCCTCAAAGGACTGCATCGGCGTGAACAGCACCAAGGGTTCGTCTGCCGTGTCGATCTTGGTCAGAGTGTTACCGAGGAGGGCTTCTTTGCCCGTCGGCCATTTGACGACGAGGAGCGCTTCGGGGGTGAACGTGGGGGCGTCGCCGTCGTCGGGGATCACGTCAGGGATGATGCCTGCCTTTTGGACGGCGGACGTCACTGCGGAGAGAGGATCGTCGAGTGGCATCGTGTATCGTGAAGCGCAGTAGTGGGCGGTCGTTTCGAAAGGGGCGTGGGTGGACAAGTTGAAATGTCTTTTGAGGATGCCGTTTGCAGCACACAGGGGCTTTGGAATGACGACAGCGGCGATGTCCGCAGAGTGACAAATACGCCTCCTGGAACTCATTCTTGCAACAGCAGTAGCTCGAGTCCTTATCATGACGTTCAAGGACAAGAAAGTAAACAAATGATGGTTCTCTGTTACAAGACATGTCATGCTACAACAATCTCTTGCACATTCACGTTTGCATAAACTACACAAGGATCGTTCAGCAATGGCCCAGAACAGACAACGCATATACGCACCGCTTCCGCAGCAGACTCTGAAACGGCCGCGATACCTCCGACGTGCCTCGCCTCGTTCGTGCTGATCAAGCTCATGGGCCGCCCCAATGCCTGGAATGCGGTCCAAAAGTCCTTGTTCCCGTTCTTACCGATACAGTCTTCTTTCAGTGCTCTCAAAATGCTGCGTGATCAAGTCTCAGAAAAGAAAAGTCCAATGTGAATCAGCAAACGGCCAACGTACTCGTTCCACGCGTCCATTTCGTCCTCCTGTGCACCACGGCGTCGATTCAGCCATCCCAAACCCACTGCTCAAGTTATGTACTCACCTTTATACACGCCTCGCGCAACGCTTTCAAACATTCCAACATCTCGTCCTGGCGGCGACTCGCAAACGGCCGCCCAACGATCTCTCTCACCACGACCCCGAGATCTTCCACTGCCTTGGTCACCACATCACCTTGCTCGAGGTTCTGACGGAAATCCTTCAGCGGATAGGCATTCCCGATGATCCGCCCAGGCGCGCGCTGTAGGTCAGGTTCCGGCTCAGGGGATGCCGTCGGTGTTGGCAACCCAGGCGCACGCGGTTTCGCTACCAACACGCCCTCGCTATCCGATTCCGACTCCGTCTCAGAGTCGTCCTTGGTCACCTTTTTCTTCTGGGCACGCGACGGTGACACGTGAGCGGCTTGTGATTTCTGAGGGGATGCGACGTCGGGCCGTTTTCGAGCGGGACCCTTTTGATCGAGGAGAATTATATCTTCGTCTTGATCCTGTGCATGCATGTGGCCGTCTTTGCGTGCCCTTGGAGCCTTCTTGGGAACTAAAAAGAACACTGAGTGCTGGAAACGGGGGCGAGGCCAAGGAATACGCACCTTCCTTGACTTGGAACGTAGCCTTGCACTCCTCCAAGGCATCTTTGGCAGTCTTGAGCACACGTTTCGGGGTATTAAAGTGTTTGGTAAGCTCAGGGTGGGGTGGCGGAAGAGGGTGGGTTGCAAGGTCAGATACTACCGCAGAGTGGAACTGGGCTTGCTTCACGCGATGAATGGCCGGGTTAAACGAGAGGTTTGTGTCGAACCAAGGCTGACGAACCCTAATGGACCTATTGGAGTACTACCAAGATACTCAAAGTATCAAACTTACCCTTCTTCATTTTTGTCTCCTGCCTCCATGAGGTCCATAGCATCCACAAAGCTGTCCATGGCTTCAAGTTGCTCTTCTGTTGGAATATAAGGGTGTTTCGTGATTTTTTCACCCGACCTCGAGACGAGGGTAGTGAGTGAGGGAAAGGTATAATGTCTGACATCGTCCGCGAAGGGCATCTATGCACGATTATCCATTGTTGTCCTAACCTTGCAACAGAGAAAAGGACATACCGGCACCCATAGCATCACGTCTACTTCTGGCCATACTATAGGCGAGAGGATGCCCATCTTTGGGTCCGCACCTGCAGCCCTCACCATTCTCGCGATGGCCAAAACACCTTTTTCGTACATTGCTTGAACGATGGACGAGAATGCGAGTTGGTCGGGTACATGATCCTTTGAACCATAGAGGTATGAAACTTCGCCCATGGGATACGAACGATTAAACTAGAACACTACATCAGTGCATCCATAGAGGCAGACGGAAATAGGGAACACGCACGTTCTTTTTCTGGAAAAACCCACATATCTCGATGCCCTTTTTGGTGTTCAACTTCTCAAACTGCCCGTCGGGACACGGGACATAGGTCGAACCATACTTGAACCCTCTCACAAGCTCTTCCTTTTCAACTTTTTCGAGGTGTTTTTCGTCTTCTGAGACGCTCTTCTCTTCGTCGACATCCATCGACGTATCCTTATTGGTTGGTTCCTTACCATCTTCCTCTCCGGTGGAACGGTCAATGATATATTCGGTGCGCCTCTTGACCTCCTTGAAAACGGACTTGCCCTCGGCGTCGCGAATGTCCTCTTCGCCGCCATCCCTCTTGGAAAACTTTTTCCAAGGCGCCGCTCTAGCCAAGCTGGTACACTTGGCGAGCGCTACGTTCAGCTCGATGGCTTCGCTCTCCCGCACCTCGACATCTCCTATACGCAATGTTGTCTTTTGGAGCACAGACTTGGTTTCTTTAACGTTAGGATAGTTGAGCGTGAGGAGCGCGTGTTCGAGTGATCCGAGCAGCCCAAAACCTTCTGGCATGGCCTTTATGAGGGAGGTGTAAAAGGTCTCGTTGACGCGCTACGAGAACGTTGTCGACAATAGCATGGCTATTCATTTATCTTTGCTTACCTTGATGGCGGGTTTATCTTCTTCTTGATACCCAAGCTCTTCATCATCAAAGTCGACACCGCTGTGACGAAAAATCAGCAAGCGCTCAGTTCGGCGAACGACGAAAAAGTCCTTGCTCACACGACGGTCAATGACACTTTCCAACCTTCCATTTTCTTCACGATCGCTTCCCATTCCTCAATCTCCATCGGCGACTCGCCATCCGTAACCAGCACAATCTTGCGCGTCCAAGAAGGCTTGTGCCCGAGATGATTTTCTTGCGTCTCAATACCCACAATCAAGCCGTCGATGGCTAAAGTTGCCATGTCGTTGAGACACAGAATGCATCCAGAAAAGCAAGCGTACCGTCTCCTGCAGTCTCCGACGCCTGCAGCGCGTCCAATTTGGCCAGCGTACCCGCGTCGGGTTGTCCAATGGGAATGTACTCCGAGACGTGTTCGTAGCCCCCGTTCTTGTCGTGGATCACGTTGTTGGTATCTGCATATTCGACGCGCGTACACGATGGGAACATGTTCTTCTAAGTCAATATGTGACACGCACGCTCTGAGCCAAAGGTGATCACTCCACATTGGTCCGTCTTGCGTCCGTGGAATATCTAGCAATGGGTGAGCAATGCGGGAGGAAAACGACGAGGAACGGACCATCTCTTGAATCTTCATCTTGATAAACTGAAGGGACCACTCCAACTTTGTCATCTCGATGCTCCTGGTCTCTCCTGCGGGACCGTCGGGTAGCTCCACGATTCTGGAGGCACCCATGGAGGGAGAGACGTCGATGAGGAATATGGTGACGGTGTACTTGATCATGCCAATTCAGTCACGCGTCATTGTTCTACCAAGAAAAAGAGGCTTACACCGGCGCGTTCAGCAGGCATGGTGGTAAGAGTCAAGCGGGATGAAACACAGCCACCAACACGTCGCGCCAATAAAACGCACGTGACATGCGTGACTCGCGTCGACTATATGGATACAGTAGTGTACTATAGCTAGAGTAATTCACGCTCTGTTGCGCTTCCTCTGAGACTGCTTCATGGACGGGTCGATCATCGGTCTGCGGGGGTCATGAAACCAACGCCGGAAAGTGGAGCAAAGGAGACATACAGTGTGCGACTCCTCAACTTGGGTCTGTCGGACGGCAGCTCGTCCACGTCCATACTCTCGAAGGTATTCTGGGAGAGCGGCGCTCTCCTCCCACCCTTGGCATCCTTTTGGCGCTCCTGAACCTCTTTCAAGTTCAGCTGATACAGCTTTTCATGGTAGTCGTTCTGTGCGTGCGACGTCATGTTGTACGTTGCAGCCTCCACGAGCTTTTGGTCCAGTTCCGACAGCACGGTCGCCGTCGTCGTCGCCCTAAATGGCCCATAAACCACACGATCATGAAAAGCGATGCGGTGACGCACCAACTCTGAAGTCCTTGCAACAGGTTCTCGAGTTTACCAGGCTCGAGATCGCGTCCCATGGTGTACTCGATCTCGAGTTGCTGTTCCTTTTGGTCTAGCTTCCCGTGGAGAACGTCGAGGTAGATGGCATCGATGATGAGGTCCTCGAGTTCTCTGATTGTCGCTACCTGCAATTCCTCGAGGAGCAACGAGTAGGGCAGGATCTGTACCGCTGTCTCAGCGGATGAAAGGGGTTGTCAAGGTCAGAACCGTACATGACGTTCGGTGGCAAACGTGACTATCGTCAGGTACTTGAGCTTTGTGATCTGTGCTTGATTGAGAGGAGGAAGGGCGTCATTGTGCGCTGTGATCAGAAACGTCAATAGCGATCCAGTACACGCGGCGTGATGATCGACCTAGATAATCCCTGAATGTGCGGTATGCAAAGAGCTGCAAGAGAGAAAAGAACGGTGCATGCTGCTCGCTAGTTGCAAGCTGATGCGACGAATCCTGTCAGCATCGGTACAGAAATAAGTCTGATTGGAGACGTGCATCCTGAATGTTTGGGAGTTCGAGGAGCTCTGCAAAGACGAACACGCCTGGCGCAGAGGTGGCATCCTGGATGAGCTTTGCTGCCGCAGCCCCCTTGGCTGATTTCGATATGAGGAGGAACGGTTCAAGGCTTGCCATGATGGTGAGATCCAAGTTTCATCTCACGGGGCTCTGCAATATTTATATGTGGAATTCACTTTCTCTTCACCGCAGCCATGTCTGTCGACGATCTCACATCCACAGACGTCGACCCCGCCATCCGCGTACATGTTTCCCCCTCACAGGCGTCGTATTTCGCGGGTGAACAGTTCTCCGTCACCATCACCTTCACCAACACCCGAACCCCAGAATCCCCAAAAGTCAAGCATGCCCATAAACGTGGCGCACATTCCATCAGCTCGGCACCCCTCGCGAGACCACCTACATCCCCGGGTACGCCTCGTCCGTCCGCCCTCCCACCCGTCGCTGCCCCTGTCAACAATGCCCGCGACGTACCCGCCCGGAAGAGACTGATTGGCCAAGTGACCGGAAAGATGGACATGGCCATGGTCTTAGAGCAAAAGCGACAGTCCCTCCTTGAAAGGTCGAGGTCCCTCTCTATCGACATACCCGCCCCAGACTTGCTACCAAAGACCGCCGACACCGCCGACGACAGCGCGTCCCGGTACGTCCGTGCGTACAACGAATTCTCGAACTCAGGTGCGTACGTGCAAAATATGTTCACCCGCACGCTCACACCAGCCATCAAGCGGTACCCACAACAATATCCCCTTTGACACGTAGCCCCGAGTTTCAGCTGCCCCCCCATCACCCACATGCACGCAAGCAGTCCGTCACCGATGTCCATATCCACCTCAACGACGTGCAGCAACCCCAGCCCCCGCTCCCGTCTGCCGGCTTGACGAGCTCATCTGGGTCCAGCTTTTCTCTTGCACTCGATCCGATCGCAGAGACCCCAACAACGCCCTACCCAGGAACGCCCCTCCCAAGATCGCCGTCCCTGACCGAATCGCTCGACCAACGCGTGCTCAAAACCACGTACGCTCCCCGTCCGTCTCAGGCACGCCGACCACCCCAACTCGGCCTGGGTCATGGTCCCCCGCCTCCGAATCCCCAGTTGAACGCGACGCCCTCGCCCCGAAACAGCACCCTCGTCGGCTCCAACACCGAGCTGATTCTCTACTCTTATGCACAGCTCTTAGGCACCGTTTCGGTCGCGCCCCTCCCGGGCGTTGTCATGATTCCCGATCAAGCGCAGACGTTGGCCGCACTGCGGCTTAAACTGTCCAAGCGCCCCATCGTCGGCGGAGGGAGTATGGACATCACGTCACATCAACGTATACAAGAGCGCCGGCGCTCGCACAGTCGTTCAGCGTCGCTCACGAGCAGCTTCTTCTCGCTTCTATCGCCATCCGCGTATTCTGCGCCTTCGACACCGCTGCCTTCTTCCCAGTCATGGACGTCGGGACGTTCTCGCGCGCCGTCGGTATCGTCTGTATCGTCGGGGCCACCAGCGAACGGGCAACAGAATGGCGTCGGTCTCGGCTTGATCAACGGAGGCGCGGAAGAGGACATTGACCCTGACGCACCACTCCCCACGTTTGACACACAGCCAGCCATGCTCGCCGTAGATCTGATGCTCGGCCCGGGCGAATCCCGCACGTGTGAGTGATCCCCCCTCGCCACGCACATTCTGCTGACATGGTCCGCCAGACACGTACACGGTGTCGCTGCCGGACGACTTACCGCCGACGTTCAGGGGTCGAGCGCTCAAGTTTTCATATGAGCTGGTGATCGGCACTTGCCGTGCCAGCGCGTCCGCAATGAGATCATCGAGCAGTCTCGGGCCGACGGGTGCAAACAGCATCAGTCGCGTTATGAAAGTTCCGATACGCGTGTACAATCACGTCGCCGGTAGGAATTGTACCAGGTTCTTTTCTACCTCACTCATCATCGCACAGTGGGAAAAGTGCCGAGACCATACGACCTGCTATGGCCTGTGGGAAAGCGGATCCTCGCTATGGAGACTACGCCCAAGGTGGTGGAAGGTGCTCTAAAAGGAGCGGCCAAGGACGTGTCAAAACGTGTGTGCGAGTATGAATGACCCGTGACGCGATTCTAATACTGTATCCAGCCTATGGTAACTCACGCTCCTTGGATGACCTGCGGGATTATGGGCAACGCTTGCTGGCCACGTTCCCAAACCCTGACGCCACTGAGGTTGGCCGCATCAGAATGTCGCTGGAAGCCGTATCGCCCGTGCAAACAGAGATTGAACGAGAGGGTGACGGTGGTACTCTGACGGGATGCAGGGAAGCGGTCGAAATTTTGACGCGCAATCCAAAGAAGGGTAAGTGGGTCGTGTTTTGCATTAGACATGCTCAGACGAGCGATGGACAGTGTCGTACGACGTGAACAAGGACGGGGTTAAAGTGGCTGTGCTAACGTTCACCAAATCGGCGTATCGGCTCGGCGAGACAGTATTAGGGGTTGTGGAGCTGAACGAGCACCAGAGTCGGTCGAGGGTCTTGTCTGTGAGTACGATTGGCGGCGGACGTAGGCTGGATGCTGATCGGATCCGGGGTAGTTGTCTGCGGTGCTGGAGTCCCAGGAGGCGCTGCCGTCGTCGATAGCGTCAGCGGGCAATCTCCGGCATATGCGGAGGGTGCACGCCGAACACCACGCTTCGCATGTGTCATCGGTTCTGCGTACGACGTTTTCGCTGGATATACCCTCGGACGCGAGCCCGGCTTTCCAAGTTGAGCTGAGTGGTTCGAAAGGGGTTGCCAATCCGGGAGGGCTGGTTTGGAGAGTGAGACTGTCTTTGTTGGTCGCGGTGGCTGCGGATACGTCCGAAGAGGGTGTTAGGCTGAGGCAGATGGGACCGGATGGACCCGCTGGGGAATGGGGAACGCCATACAAGGCGTATGCGTCGATTGCGCCGAAAGAGCGCGCGAGAAGGGGGGGGACGGGCGTGCCGTCGACGTGGACGCAGTATTTGGTGGCGTCGTTCCTGGGCACTGGGGAGCGAGAGTACCACGACGGGGACGAGGAGGAGGAGGAGGAGGAGAGGAAGGGAGAGGAGTGGGTGGACGTGGCGGTGGAGAGGGTGGAGTGCGATGTTCCGATGATGGTGTATCCTGGGAATACGGCGTTCAAGGCGATGGAGGTGGTGTTTGATGTTTGAGTAGCCGGATATTCTACCCCATGTACCACTCCCGTCGACCCCCCATGCGATTCACCAACACCGTCGAGGACGACGAGTCAGAGGCCCTCTCAGATACCTACGACGAGCGCTACATCCCACTACCCTCTGCCCGCGGTCGTACCTACGCCTCCGATCTCACTCGCAGCAGGTCCCAGTCCCTCGCTGCCACAACCCGTCCGCCTCCTTTGACCAGCCCTTTCCAAAACCATGCCCTCTGGTCAGACGTCTCCTCTCTCCAGACAAACCCTCTCAATATCCCTGGCTCGCGCTACGGAGATATAAAACCACCTGGCAGCAGCCGGTATGGCTCACTTGGAACTATGGGTAGATCACCCTTGAGTATTAACCTTGATTCCCACTCGGGCCACTCCAATGGCTATTCCAACAGGCAGACCATCGATCCCTCAAACATGAGCCCCTTCGTTCGTGACGTCGGCCAGATCCTCCTCGACGACGGCTCTGCCCTCCGCCAGCTCTGGGCTGGCATGAACCCCCCCAAGGATGAGAACGGCGGTGGGGGCAGCGGCACGACCAGCCGTCGGCACAGCGTCTCCGTCGTGCAGCCACGAAGACCCGTCGTCGGCTTTAATGCCCCAGGGAACGACCACCAGGACGAGTCCTCTCGTCCAGTCTTCCACGCACCCACCTTTGGCGGTCGCGGCGGTCTCATGCTCTCCGATGACGACCTCGCCGCAGATCTCGGCTCCCTCAGCATCAAGGACGGTCCAGGACCCTCCTCGTCCACCCATCCCCCCAGCCAACCCTCTTCCCTCCCCATTTATGCCCCCATGTCGCGTAGCCCCCCCGCCGCCTCCGACCGCGTCTCCCCATACAAATCCATGAACCTCAACATTCCCTCTGGTTCCTTTACCTCCAGTCGCCAACACTTTGGCACCCCCAGCGACAGCGGCCTCTCCGCCGGTGGCAGTCCCTCCCGCAGCCACTTTGAGCAGCAGCTCATGGACGCCAAGGCACAGTACCTCGGCAGCAGCAACGGCACCCCCTCACAGCAGCAGTCCCCTCTCACCGCCCGCTTCATCCCCGGCCAAGGCATCCAGTACCTCCCTTCTCACGGATCCTCGTTTAACCGCTCCGGCACGACCCCTACGTTACCCTCGCCGCTCTCTCCGACCGGCTCGCGTTCGATCCAGCCACAGCAAGCGCCGTTTTATCCCCAGCAGATCCAACGTCGCACCTCCGACGCACCCCTGCCCAACATCAACGACCTCGGCAAGGGCGTCCCGCTCTCGTCCGTCCCTGCCTCGTGGCCGCTCTACATCGTCGAGTTCAAGGCGGGCCGTACGGATCTTTTTTACCTCACCGATCTCAGTCTGGACATCCGCGTGGGCGACCTTGTCATCGTCGAAGCCGATCGGGGCAAAGACTTGGGCAAGGTCGTCAACGACACCATCACGCTCGAAGAGGTCGAGGCGTTCCAGCGGGAGCAAAAGGAGCGCGTCGGTTATGGTGACAGCGGACCACTCAGTCCCGGTGGTCAGCAGGGTGGATCGAAGAAGGAGATCAACCCCAAGATGATTTACGGGAAAGCCCAACCCCAGGATACACAGTGCGCGCGATGCATTTTGGATCGTTCTTGCACTCACATGCGTCTCTCAGACACCTCGTTACCAAGATACAGGACGAAATGAAGGCACTTCAACTGTGCCAGAGCAAAGTACGACAAAAGAAATTACCTATGGAAGTCATAGACGCAGAATATCAATGGTGCGTCGTACCTCGTCGGTGGTGTGCGACCGCTCACGAACGATCCAGGGACCGACGAAAACTGACCTTTTACTTTATTGCGGAGAAACGTATCGATTTCCGAGAGCTTGTACGCGAGCTGTTCCGGTGCGTGTCATATGCTTGGTTTTACACGATTTCGTTCTCAGCGTGTCCCTAGTTTGTATAAAACCCGCATCTGGATGGCATCTCTTCAGGGGCCTGGTGGATACGAACAGTAACAGCTGCTCGTCGATGCAGGCTGTCCTACGCTAACCCCGATGGTAAAAAATCAAAAATCAATCTGACATGTTTATATATCTTGACACTTGTCTGTGCGGGTTTCTCACATGGTTCATTCTAGATATGCATTCTTTTTTTCCCATTCATCGTTTTGTTTGTGCTTCCTTGGATGCTATCTAGCTCAGCCTAGACCCCTTGTAATTGTACCCCCGGTCAACTCCTATTTATTGCAGTCTTTTCGCCTGCACTTTTTTTTCCATGTTCCTCCCTTTTTGTCTTTCACGCCTACCCAATGGTCCCGGGTTGTCCTTGTTCCGACGCTCACGCATGTCTATTGTTGTTCCTCTTTCTCCCGACCATCACGACGCGCAAACGAAATTGGCGCTGTGGATGTCGCACAGCGCGTGTATTACTACTGTACAGCGATGCGAACGTATATATATCGTGTCATCATGGAGTTCCTCCCATCGGATCACGCCTCGACGTCCGTGCCCGTGCGGGGCTGCTCGCCCTCTGAGACTTTGCGCTCAGCCGTAACTGTCCGTGCATGTCAACACCAACGACCCGTGGATGAAAACGAGACACGTACCCCAAGGTCGGCGGTCCATCGGACATAATTGTTTCGATGGGGCGGTACCGAGCCACTTGAGCAAACAGTGCATATGAAAGATGTGGCTACATTCGCCCCAGACTGGCCGGGGGCCCCCCCTCCTCGTCAGTCCGTGTCGTGGCTGGAAGTGAGGGCGACGACGCACTCAGCGGACAGTCGTCCCCGGGCATCTTGCACGACGGACAACATCCCTCGTACGGGACGCGGCAGATCCCGCAGACGTCGCCGTCGTCGTCGGGGTCGGTGCTGCCCGTGTTCCAGCGCCATTGCGCGACGGCGCTCCAGTGTTTGATGTGGACTTTCATTTCGGGATCGGTCCCGATCAGTGGTGTCGATGTCGATGGACGAGTTGTGGTGGCGTCACGGTCGTTGTGGACGCGTCTCCCGTCAGTGAGCACGTGATCTCAGGCTGTCGGCGGGACTCGGACGAGCCCCCCAGCGCCGTTGACAACTCACTGGCAACGACGACATGTGCCAGCGCCCCATACAGCCCGTGACCCCTCCCTTCACCAGCAATGGGGATGAAGGCGAGGACACGGCAATGACAACATCGCGTAGATCTCGTTCTCGAGTACTGGGTAAGCTATACGTGCTACTACAGGACATTGCTTTATAATACATACAGTTACTAGAACTTCTCAAAATGTATGGCATTTGGACTCCACCCAAGTTGGGTGGCAGCTACCAAAGGCGTGCGACAAGATATAAATTGTTTCGTGCGGTTCAATTACTTAGGCGTGCACCACCTTGCACGTGCGTCCAAGCAGAACTCAACACGGATGACGCCTTACGACACGTCCTCCTCGTCCGCACACAACTGCCGAATCAGCCCCTCGCTCAAACGCGGCTCAAACACCACCCGAAACGGGTCCGCAATCTGATTCACCGTGTCCGAGAACGCAAACGAGTCGATGGGTGCTTTCGGATCCTCCAGCATGCGGAACGCCCACAACACGAGCGCCGCGTTCAGGAACACCGAGCGGTTCGCGACGTGTTGACCCGGACAGATCCTGCGCACCCTCAACGTCAACGGTCGGTCGGGCAATGATGGGGCATAGCGTACCGTCGTCCGAAACCAAACGTGCAGAACCGTAGGTCCTCGCGCAGCGTGCCTTGCGCTGTCAACCACCGTTGCGGGTCGAACGTGTCTGGGTTTGGAAACACGTCCGGATCGTTTGCAATCGCCCTGGAAATAAATTCGTCGCTCCCGATGCTACATCGGACGATGGCATGAATACTTGCCAGTGATTTCCAAGGACCGTGGCACCTTTTGGAATGACATAGTTTTGCCAGACGATGTCTTTCGTCGCACGATGGGCGACGCCTAGTGGATCGGCACCAGTCTACCACGGAGCAAACGGTGAGACGCGCAAGCGTACCGACGTTCACTGGTCGCCATCTCAAACTTTCAAGCATAAATGCGGTGACTTGAGGAAGTGTCTCCCTGTCGGTAAATGAAGGCACTGCGGACATCGTCGGACTGTGGATCAATGGTAAATACACCTCTTCACGTACGTCTTTCCCGCCCGACGACTTTATCCAATTCATCGTGGACTTTGCTCTGAGCCTCGGGGTGTAACGCAGCCGCCATGATGATGATCGTGATCGCAGACGCGGTCTGCACATACTGGCTCGAGCGCGCCGCACAGAATCGTGTCTGATCAAGCTCACCGTTTCTGCACCCGCACCAAACATGGCACCGGCGACGTATGCCATATTCCTGTCATCAATATGGTATTCGCGCTGGTTCTCGATCAGAAATTTGGCAAAGCACGGTCGTGCCGTGCCCTCTGCCTAGGTCGATAATTGAGTCACATATTTTATAGCGGTCGAACGTGCTTACCATCTGTTTCCGCACGATGTTCAATTGTCCCTCGAAAAGCGCGAGCTCCTCTTGGTGCCACTGTTTCAGCTGGGAGAGGTACCCAGGCACATATTGCAAGATGGGATATGTGTCCACGAGGTATGCCCCGGGGAGGACAGCCTCTCCGAAATGCTTGAGACAGCGGTTGACGGCAATGACCTCGGGATCACTGTACGCAGTCGGTGTAACTTTTCCATACGTAATTCCCAGTATCACGGACGCTGCATATCTGATAGAAACTCAGGACAGCCTTGTGTATGCTGGGTGTTCCACGTACCGTCTGGCATGTATCTGATGACGCTCCGGGTCATCGAGTATGTCGACGATGACGTTCTTTGCATGACGCAGCTGAAGTGGCTCATACGTTTCCGCCATTTTAGGTTGCATCATCGCGTGCAGTGCCCTACGTCCATCCGTCAAGAACACTGTTCGAAGCGGTGCACACGTAGGTATAGAAACATTACCGTCTGACTCTGCGGTGTCGGTCGCCACTCCGCGACGTGACCACGCGCATGCCACCAGAGAGAGTCTCCGCAGCCGCAATCAAGCGCGGGCGATCCGCCACCGACGCACCTTCCTTCTCCATGATGTCCATCGCGGCGTGGTACCGCCCAATGACCACGAACAGCCTCGGGCCGTGTCTGAGCGAGAACACGGGCCCATATGCCTTCGTCAGCGCTGCCAGTTTGAACGGCGCGCTAAACATGGTGCGTGTGAGTGGGTCTCTCGTCTCGTTCGCGACAGAAAGGTCGTCACCGAGATTTGGGAAAGGGCGTTCCAAAGAGCCAGTGTCCAGCGGGACCTGGAGGGATGGGCAGCCCCTTTCTGGGACCGAGGACGACGTACTGGGCGTACGCCCAGCAGAGGAGGATGGCGGCGACGCACGTCAGCGGGAGCAAGACCCAGGTTGAATCGAGCACAGGCATGGTGAAGGGAGGGAAGCACGGGGGATTCCCCTTGGGCCTCAAGCTGAAGGCTGACATCGTGCCAGTGGACAGCCGCGGCGCCACATGCCGTAATTCATTTACTCGATCCGAGCCTGTGGGAGCGAACAAGAGGATGAAGAGGGGGACAAGGGACCGAGAAGCATCAAATGAACGGCGCCCGTGAGGGTGAAATCCCGAAATCCCAAAGCACAACGCCGCGGGTGGCGTATGCTCGCATACCGAGAGACGATGCACTTACCAGCCTGCTGTCGACTCGTCAAGGATACATCTCTATGCTGCCGATATCTTCACTGGCCGATTGAACGTTGTTGTCTATTTCAGGCAAGTTACTCCCGCCAGCAGCGGCGTCAGTGCCTTGTGAAACTTGCACACAAACCGTCTGACGTGCGGTAGGTAGCCATCGTTATGGTTTCTGTACAGTTTCACACTGGTGGTCGATCTGAAAAACAACCGAGCAAATACTCCAACTCGCATTTATATGGCGTACTGCGGAGGAGACGATCAACGACTTGCCTCACAGACGGGCTGGTAACCAGAATAGCAAGCAACACACATGTCATCAAGTTTCGTCCCATTGTCCGTCACGTCCGTGCAGCGCCGCGCGCATTACCCGCATCACTGCACACGCCCGAGCATCACCCCTCAACGTGTTTCAAAGGCACACGTCTCGCGCATGCTTGCACTTGCACTGAGTCGCAGTGATCATCCGGTCCGGACTCCGAAGGACACATCGGACCCATGATGCATCCGACGACCTGCAATAGTTATCCCGAATCGACCACGGCCAAGACCGCGGAGACCGACAAGGGGTACACACCAATCACCGA
>JBBPOC010000357.1:0-18881 GCA_038091235.1 Tylopilus rubrobrunneus | reverse complement strand
TGCACCGTCGTCGACTCTGTCAGCACGCCGTACCGTTCCGACGAATCACCAACGCGACTCCAACATCGGTCCCCTTCCTACATTGAGATTAAACGGGGACGTGTCGTGACTGTACAGGATAGGTACAACCTTCATCTCAAATGTATAATACCTGGGTCCGGGCATAGAGGGGTATCTCAGAAACCGAATGCCCAGACCAGACTTGTAGCACAACTCTTTAACTACGATGCAGGGACATTCAGGACTTGTCGTCAGCGCCGCTTGTGCGCATTTCTGCAATGATATCACTGGATAGTGGGGATCGTTGGCATTTCTATAGGACGCTGTGCCTCCGCTTCTTGTTGCTCCCGGATCGGTTTGCGCGCGTTCAGCCTAAAAGCTTGGGTTAGACTAGCCAGCATTGCTCAAATCGGATCGACTCACACGCTGAGCATGGAGTTGACATACGCTGTGGACAGAGACGCATTGGTCTGGTGAGAGACGGACGTGGAAGGAACTCACTCTTGCTCAGTAGGATACCCGGCCCGGCAGTTAGAAACTGAGCTACTCCATCATCCTGTACGTAGTACTTGGGGAACCATGTCAATGTTCGGCAAAAAAACGTGTTTCTTAGCTATCCGCACCATGATCACCACGGCTAATGAATTGATGCTGCATGGTAAGAAAAGAAAATCGCGTCACGACATGCAAACAAAGCGTTCAGACACGGACGTACAAGGAGAGAAGTCCCATCTGCACAAAGATAACGTTGAGCTTTTTGATATAGTTGCCTCGCCGGCTGTCAAGAAGTTGAGCGGGACCCCACGCGCAATGCAGAGAGGCAAGTACCGATTTGCGCCAGCCCACGCTGGGCGCAGGTAATACATGATGGAAACAGTGATGATCACATCACAAAGCGCACTTGCTATCGCAGCCAGCGGTGCATACTAGCACCAATGGTGAGTCACGTTACCAGTCACTTTCTTGCATGGCATCGTACCTTGATGGTGAATAAGATTTGCCACGTTGGTGTGCGGATTCTGAAGGAAAGGACAAACAGGCGCGATTAGAAGCGCATCCGAGGCATGTGGCACCATCACCCACAATCCTGCCGTACAAACTGCAGGTATCATCATTCAGGGATATCCATTATGTGGGATGGTTACGAAAACACGAACAGAGTCCTAGCACTGGTCTGCAGTCAGTCAAGTAGATCAGAGAGTTTATTCAATCGCTTACCTAGTTGGGCAAGAGCAGGTATCATCTATCACTTTCAATTCAGCCAAATTCAATTGGTAGTATTTGGGCCAACATACCACGGCGTAGGTGATGATCCAGTTCTGACCGCTAACTGTCAAGGTATAGATTAACAGTGATGTGAAGGAACTTCGGGCTGCTTACTTATCCAGACTCGTTGGGCGTAGAAGCTATTCACGCATCAGAACATGGACAGGTTCGCTGTGATATACACGTTTACCTTTGAACTATAAACGTTATGATGTACTTGAACGGAGTCAATCACAGCAACCAGGGTAGGGCTGCATGACACTCACTACAATACAAATACCGAACTGCAACAATCATGCACTTGTACTCAATGCGTACGTCCTGAATTGGATAAATGAATTACTTACGATTACATATCTATCGTGAGATGCAACATGAGCCTCCGAACAAGAATTCAGTTCAGTCGGTCACTCACATAGGCAGATACATCACACAGCTCGGAGAGTTACTCAACCTGCAGTCCACCAAAAGGTGATGGTAGGTCCATATCATCGTGGCTTCCTGGATGCTCTCCAGGATGCTACCTGAAGGTCAGTCGTACACCAAAACACGGAAGGCGGAACACACAAGGTGATGAACACCTGCGAATGGGCACGATGCGAATAAGGTGCATGAACATACTCGTGTGTAAACCCGGAGTGCTTACCAGTACCTTGAGTTGGATCAGGTCGTGTGGAAAACCTCGTACATAGTATACGAATTGACCAACTCCAGCTCCGTACAAGCTAGTATAAAGTCAAGCGTGTGAACTGGAGTGGATTGACTCGGACGTACGCTCCCCCGATCGTCAAGCCTGCAGACGTGGTCAGTCTTGGACTGGGAAATTTCTGTAGCTCAGAATCCTACACACCTATCAAGCCAGGACCCCACATTAATTGATGCGATACTGTGCTCATGTGAGACGGAAGCGACCTGAACGATGAAAACCTGTCTTGCGTAGGGTCGTACTTATGTAGAAGGGCAGAAATTGCTCAAGGGCCCGGATCAGATGACCCAACCCTGAGTTTCTAGTTCAAACGTTCAAGGTCCACTCCCGCGCCGAGGAAAACTCAATGAAAGGGGATTACGCGAGGTTGCTATGTCATGCGAACGATATGTAAAGCAAGGCTAAATGAAAAACATTGCTCACGGAGTGGCACCGAGGGGAGCTCGGCGCTCATGGAGATCTGGTATCTAGATGTTCAAATAATGGCACTGGAGGTAGACCAACGAGTTATAACGTTATCCGTGGACCTGACATAGACTGACCCGGATTACTCAAGTACTATTACAACTGGGCCGGGGTTATGATGAGCTGCTGACACGTCTGCCGTTTCGATGATATGATTGGGCTGTCGTTGTTTTTGGTGTCCTTGATGGACACTGCCAGTGCCTGGCACTAGCCCGTCACTGGCAACAACAAAGTGTGATTCCTGCGAACTCGAAGTGCCTGACAGTCGGCAAAGCTAGGCATGGCCCGGAAGGGAACTTGAATTGAATTCCGTTCCCCATGCAGTCAACGTTGTGACTCAATGATTTTTTCCATCTGTTACCATTGCATTGGTATTCCAGTTGGCCGCTCCGTCCGTACAGAGATAGAGTACTGGTGGGTCACTTTGATCTGTGACTTGGATGGGGAGACTTTGACTCGCTTTGACTCGATACTTTTATCGGCAATGCGGTTCGGAAGGTATTCTTTTCGATACCACTACCTGCCATCCAAGGCCCACATACCGCTCATGTCGCCCAACTACGACAACTGGTCCAAGCAAGACCTCATCGCGCGTCTCAACGACCTTGAGCACCGCCTCAGAGCAGCCTCTCATGGTCACCACCCCAAGCGCGGGGTCTCCCCGAGCACCGGTGGACGTCCGTTCCACTTTAAAGATCATCCCGTGCGCAAGATCGCGGTCAAGTTTTGTTATTCGGGATGGGAATATAACGGTCTGGCGTATCAAGTCGACCCTACCCCTCTGCCGACCGTCGAGGAGGTTCTCTTCCAAGCGTTTGCAAAGGCACGCTTAGTAGACGCAGAGGCTGGTTTGGACGGATGTGGATGGGAGAAGTGCGGGAGGACCGACGTAGGCGTGAGCGCCGCCGGACAAGTTGTCTCACTCTGGGTTAGGAGCGCGCTCACCGACAACAACACATATCCAGCCGTGGAGCCCGGGTCTGGTGTGCCCGCATGGGATAGGGAATTTTCATCGACCGCAGAGCCAGATATCGCATCTGATGCGACATGCGACGTCGACCAAGCATCTCTGGATTCAGACTTGCCTTCATTTGACCTCGATGACGAACCCCCTTCCAACTCGTCTGCTCCACGACCGCGCACAGAAGAGTTCCATTATGTCTCCATCCTCAACCGCGTCCTCCCACCCACTATCCGCATTCTCGCCTGGTCCCCCGTCTCCCCTAACTTCTCCGCCCGATTTAACTGCCAACACCGACACTACAAATACTTTTTCACCGCACACGACCTTGACATCTCGCTCATGCAACGCGCCGCCACCGCCCTCGTCGGCGAACACGACTTTCGAAACCTGTGCAAACTAGACCCAGCCAAGCAGATCACCGACTTTCATCGCCGGATCCTCCGTGCAGACATTACCCCCGTCTCTGCGCGACACCCCGACGACGACGACGACAAAGACGACGGTGATGACGCTATGTATGTCTTGGACCTCGTCGGCTCCGCGTTTCTCTACCACCAAGTGCGGCACATCATGGCCGTCCTCTTCCTCGTCGGCACCGGTCTCGAACCCCCCTCGATCGTACGCACGCTCATGAACGTCGACGGGTCCGAACAGCCCCTCTCCCCTACCGACCCGCCCCTCCCGATCGTCGACCGAAAACCAGACTACCAAATGGCCGACGCGCTGCCTCTCTTACTCTGGGACTGCGCATTCGCAGACACGGACGTGCGGTGGGTGACAGGCGACGAGCGCGCCGCCCCCGCGGACGGGGACGCGCGGATCAAGGGCGACTTGTATCATCAGCTGCACGCCGTGCACCAGCGGTCGCGCGTGCATACGACGCTCGAGGCACATTTCTTGGCCGCCGCCGCTCGGTATCACCCTCCGCCTCCCCGGTACTTCCCGTTCAGTGTGACGGGACTGACGACGGCGACGATCCCGCTGCTTGCGAACAAGGAGCCTCCGGTACTCGGCGTACCCCTGGGTGGAGGTACATATAGAAGAGGGGTTAAATACGTTCCTCTGGTCCTGCGAAAGAGGCTAGATCCTGTCGAGGTCGCCAACGCACGTTGGCGAAATGGCAAAGGTAGTCGGAAAGCTGAAAGAGCGGATGCCGCCTCTAATGACACCATAAATGACGAGTAGCTGCTGTCGAGGTTTCGATAACCTTCGTCTCACTTTCCCTTCCTCATCAAAATAGGTTTCACTGTGCAATGAATTAAGTCTGCTTCGTTGGATTACATCGGAATAGGGGGAAAGTAAGCAAAAAAGTCGCAGGCAGACAGTGTATGCTGTACACGATGTATCCTCCGATAGTCAGATAGCTGAAAAATATGGCAATGTCTACATCGGTGGACCATTGTTCAAGTAAACGTAGGCGTCTTCCGTAGGTGGATGTCCAGAGAACAACTCTGCGAGACGCTCATCTGAAGAGGGTTAGCAGGCACGAATAACGAAGAGAATGGACCAGCATACATGTAGGGTCTTCGTGAATGTGCTTGAAATGTTTCAACTCCCATGTAGTCCCAGCGGCAGCTTCATCGCGCCTTCTTTGCCTTTGCTCGTTCTGAAACCAGATATGGTCACGAAGTACCGCGAAAAAGCGATGGGAAGCTTACCTCAATCCTACTTTTCTCCCTTGCGGCGGTCTCGAAATCTCCTTCCCTAATGCCCTTGGAGACACCATACCACAAGTGCCTGGTCTCCCATTCGCCTTGCTTTTCAACCGGTGCAACGATAATTTCCTCTTTCGGAGTCGTGACGTCGTGGAATGTGGCATCAGTCGACTTGTCCGTCGACGTGGTATTCCACGTTCCTTGAATGACGCGCTCCGAAGGGTTCGCAGGATGTGTAACCGTCGCTTTGAACGAGTGGGAGGTTCCAGAAAAGTACCCTTTGCCCTTGTATTCAATCTACCATATCGGCGTGAGTTTCGGTGAATGCTCGCCACAGACTCGGAGTTGACCGTACCACAGACTGCCACCCATTCGATCCCTGAATGTGGCTCGAGTCGACCAGCTCGATATACGGAGAACCATACCAAAGACCATCAATGCGAAGGCGTGGGAGAGTAATCAAATATTCTTCCGTCCCGCCAGATGGCAGGTTAACTGTAAGGATGGCATGCCCGACCTGCTTAACGATGATGCTTCCACCTGGAAATATGTCAGCCTGTTGTGCAAGCGCACAAAGGGAGCACGGCCGGCTACGGACCACTAAACGATGTCTTCTGGGCATTGTGGCCATTCAAGACAATACCCTTGGCGTTATTCGCTATGTGATAGGCAGTAATAGGCGGGTGGTGTGATACTTGTTCAACAACTAGAGTAGTCTTGCCCCCTCGCGCCGTCGTCTCTGGCCAATAGCCATAGAACAATCTAAGATCGTTAGTGAACACGTCTCAGACTTCGCCAGTACACTCACTCTCCGAGTACGGGGTTCAAGGGCCTGGATGACGATTAGGCCCGGACAAACATGTGGCCGGGCGTACTTACTTCTTCTCAGATCCCATCGACTCATTGCGTGAGGTGTACTGTCCCTTGAGGGTACTCTAGAGGCTCTCCGTAAGCTCTAGAAGGAGAGAACAAGAAACAGGCATTACAATGAACCACCGCAACACAGCCAACGCACGAGCTTCCTCCGTCTTGCCTTCCGCTATTTGAGCAAACAACTCTGGACGCTCACACCAATAGGCTGCAAGCTGATCAGTGTCAAGTGCGGCTCAACAGGATTGAACACACCGGGAAATTCTGTGAGGGATGTGGGCGACAAGATGAACGGCGGGGCAGTCAAGGCTGATAGATCCCCAGTGAATCCAGCGAGGCTGTCGGGATAAATCATCAGCAGATTGGACTAGTCGCACAGACTGTTTGACCAACGATTTCAAAAAAGATGTCCAGCTGCCCTGTTGCGCTGCGGGCACGGCCTATAGAGTCACGTACGAAGTTGTGGATCGGATGTTTCAACATACGTGCAGATTTAGATTTATGTTGGTTACGGTCAGATCTACTAAAAATCTTGGACAAACTTGCCTCGCCAGCTTGTTCAGACATTGTGTTGAAGATTCTTGTTGAGGTGGAGAACGGGCTGGCGGGATGGTTGTTGTTGAAAAGGCAACTTGTCAAAACCCTGTGCACTCCATTCCATTCTAGATCACGTGAAATGGTCATATTGCAGACCGGGCAAACCAAAGAAAAAAGAAAACCGGATACACGACTATTGAGATGGGGGCGGATACACTAAGCATTGTGACGAAAAAGATTACAATGAACTACAGCGCCTCTTCGGCAGAACGCCTCACCAACCGTCGGACCTTCTTCTTGTAACCTTTGCCGGTACGTGAGCCATGGCAGCCCTGGACATGATGAAATCCATACCGGCCAAATCGGTGCGGACTTCCTTGGCCGCATCAACATTAGCAGGGCTGTCCGTGTTGGGGGTATCCGATGACAGGAGGGAGATGACACTGATAAGCTATACAGGGCGCAGGGTGATCAGCCGATACAGTGGGAAATCCACAACAGTCATACAATCGTCTCGACCGTATGGACAGGCATCCATCGTTCGCCGGCGTCCTCATAGCCGTACTGGTCATCGCCAGGTGCATGCTGGCCACAAGGTGATAAGCTTGGCGTAGACGACTATGTATATTTCTCACCAAGATCGATATGCAGACGACGCCATCGGGGTAGACTGTGTGACATGTCAACATCGGATCGCATCTCCGCTCACAGATGGCTTAACTGTTTGGATGCCACATCGGAGTGATGAACCTCATCTTGGGAGGCAACAACGGATACTCAGGTGGAAAGGTCAATCGAGCCTTGAAGAAACCGCCCTCGCTAGATGAGATGGTAGATCAGCAGGAAGGTCGCTCTGGAGCCAGGAGAGGTATTCACTAGAGGGTGTCAGGCGGGCTTTCGGGGAGATCAGCGAGGTGGTACGACCCAACGGTCCCACAGGACCGACTCACCCAATGACCATGATCTCCCATTCATACAGATTGTTATCATCGACGAGTCCTTTTCCCATAATTCTGTCAGGAATCCGTTGAAGATCAACACCATAGAAAGAGGTTGCCCGTACCTGCAGAAAAGCCCTCGACGGGGTGTTTAGTGAGCTCTGTAAGCTGACGGCGAAGGAGGAGAGAGTTGGACGACTGTGGTGCTGGCGAATGCGACATCAATGGAAGTGAGAGAGCAAAGTGTGCGCCACTCCAGAGGAGGGTTTCTGCTAAACGTGATCGTGCGAACCAAGAGCCAAGCCACCGGTAGATCGTATCATAGGGCAGATTCTCTTATCCGAGGCTTCTCCCGTTAGCTTGGAAATTCAGTTGTATTGCTATAACTGAAGATCCCATGCACATCTGATCGCCCCCAGGAAACATATGCATAACTGTCTAGCTAATTTGCGATCAAATGTGTTAGGTATGCTACAAGGAACTTAGCGACAAGGGCAATTGAAAATTACTAGTGTCAATATCAACGTCACCCAAATTCCAAGGCTGGCTAGGAAGCAGATCCATCATGCTGGCTGTCAGATTCGATCGCTCTCAGGCTAAATTCGCTGGTGAGGAATAGCTGGTCTGGGGTCGCAGCCGAAACCTCTTGTCTCGCAAACCGCTCCATGCCTAGTATCATGCGGCACCCCTAGATAGGATGTCATGAACGAACACAGGCCCGAGATCAAGCGCGATCTTACCGAGAAACTGGTCAGGGCGGTAGCCCAGCTAATAAATCGCAAGGAAGGCCAGGCATCAGCAGCGCGCACAATGAGACTAAAAGAAAGCACGAACTAAAAAACAGCAACTGCTCGCTCGTTGTACAGACCACACACGACGACTACTGTGGTAACCAAGACTAAGCCATCATGCACGTGAGTACCGGGCTAGCTGTCCAGACGGGGCCCACTTACAGACAATTGAACAATACACCAAGGTGTTATCACGAACCACAAGTGATACAAGGGGAGTCCTGCCCCAACCCGCCCTGACGGCAAAGAAATACTTGAACAGTGTCAATGCTATAATCGCGCAATGGACGATGAACCCTAATATGCTTTGCAGCCCCCTGTTTGACGAAAGTCCGCAACAGAGTGAACCAGGACTCACCTTTGTTTCATGCCCTCTTTGTCCACAGCTTGTAGAAGGCACGTTCCATAAAAACCCGGGGCATCTCCCAGACATAATAACCTTATCGTCCCCCCGACCTCAGCCAAAATCAAAACCGCTAGCAGGAACGCGACCTTCTTCGATCGGTTATATAGAGCAAATACTGCGAACGTCATGTCATTGCCGATCTGGAATTAACCTCACTTACCCCGGTAAGACAAAATAAGCTCGAGCAAGGTTTGAGTGGTCTGCGAGAGCGCTACAACATAGGAATACCACATCCTGCACATCATGGGAGGGTTGCCGCTATTTGCCAGCATGTCGAACAACAAATTATGCATGCTGAATCGGCGTCAGCGACCTTGACGTGATGTCATCGAAATATTGCAGGTTCACTTACACGTGTGCGATTATCACGCCATAACGCATAATGAAGTATACCCACTTGAAGGGACCTTTGTTACACATACTGTGGGAGTTCAAATTCAGGGAGCTAACTTGGACCAAAAAGACACGTTGCGCACATCCAAACATACTCGACTTCATCATCCAGTACTACAATATAGTCCCAGACCAGGAGAGCAAGCGATGCGACTGGAGGTGAGAGGTAAATCAGTACCGCGCGGGACACGAGGGATATCTAAACGGTACCGCAATGGTACCGCACGTCGCTTGTGGCAGCTGCGTGCGCGGATGGCAGGGCATTGTAGACGTTGCTTGAAAGCATCTTGCACAAGGGGACATATGACTATGACAGCCTTGCACAACTACGAGAGGCTCGGCACCTAGGCGATGGCCTTTGACTCGGAGCCATGGTTGATCCACTGGCACGGCGTGTCAGGGTAAGTTGTGTTTCACTCCCACGTTTGTTGTCCAACAAAGTTTGTTGGTGGTATCGAAGCGCACGTTATCGTAAATCCTCGATTAACAACCTGCTTCGTTCATTGGGGGTCGACCCTCCCGCCAGGCATGCTGGCATAGAAATCGGTTCAGGAACCTAATAATCCGAGGTTTGAGAACGTGGCCAACGACAGCTTGTCGGTCGACAAGTCATCGCCATTCGTCCGTAAATAGGTTGGAGGCTTGCTTCCCTGTCATTGCACTGCCCGACTCCCACGGTAGTGGGGAAAATGCGAACAACCACAATTGTCCGCTTACCTCCGTAAAATGGAAGCTTGTCGGCATGGTCATGTCAGCTCTGAACCTTGTTTTCCAACCCTGAGAACGTAGGATTGGAGTTGACAACCTTCTGACTTGAAGTCATCTACTTTGAATTTCTCAAACTTTGGGTCCACCTCCAGGTACCCAATTTGGTAGCAGCAGATAGTGTCGGGGAGGATCTGCCAGTGGGAGTAGCTCCTGCAATGTGGTTTCACTTCAGGGATGGACGTCGATGGACTGTTAGTTGCTCGAGTCCTACTACCACCGGGCGCCTTGGCGAGTGCCAAGACGTTACAGTAGGGCCACGAATTTGACAGTGTCACGGATAGCAATGGTGAATTCAAGAATCGCTGCGTGCCTGGCTTGTGGGCTGCCGTGGCACAGGGAGTTTCTTGGCAATCGTTTGCTTGACCATTTGAAGGCCCTGCGCCCTTCTGTTGTCGCAAGATACAACATTACAGAGTGATATGACTCGTCAAAAGGATCTCCTCCTCCGGAGGATATCTTCTCGCGAAACGTTCCATGTTCAAAATCAAACGGCAACCCTGTGTAGAGGTTGAGTATCTTATACACGCCTTGCCAGTGCCATGACTCACAACAGCCGAAAATAACGGCGTCGACCAGCTACAGTCCTGGCGTCAACATTGATTTGAATCGAGAACACGTGAGACGCACTAGAATATGATAATAGAACGCCGATCATCGAACCCAAAGATTGCTAGGGTCATACTGCATAGCACTAAAGTATGTCATCGCTTCAAGCCGTACTTGGTTCGTGCATGCAAGATGTGACTCACAGAAGACGGCTATATAATTGCTTGAAATATCTCTCATCAAAAAGGACAGAAGAGGCGTCCTCCACCACCCTAGTGTAGACCCAACTGACTGCTTGAACATGATCATGCTCATGATGGTACTTTGGATAATCATAACACCCGTCCTGAGTTACTACGTTATCGTATGAGAGTAGATGCGTTCCAAAGTGAAAAGCTTACGTGTGAGCGTTTGCAAGATCGGTCTGCGGTTTCACAAGCATGCAAGCTTCGAAATATTCCACTGTAGTATATTTGACTCGGAGCATGTGTATTCCCGCGAGGGCCATATCTAAGAGGATCAAGCCGCCTAGGAAAATACCCACCCTACGGCTGCGATTGAACAGAGCGAACACTAGTCCGACGGGAGTTGAGAAGCCAGTTTGTGTATGATATTTTCAGCGTACCTCTGGAGGCCAGGATAACGTCGAGTAAAGTGATCGAGAATTGGCCCATGAATACTATGTATCGATACCATATCAAGCACAAAAAGTCCGACGTGCGGCCGGATGACAAGCTGGGTGAGATGGCCAGGTGAAATCTACCATGACGTCAACCAAAGTTTTTTTGCGCGCTGTTTGAAGACCTCGAACTTACATGTGCACAGCTAGAAGGAAATAACGAAAATAAAAGTACAACCATTTGAACACGCAACGTCGCATTCTGTCAGAAATGACTTTCAGCACACCGCGACACACCTGTGACTTGGATGATCTTACCGCCATATGAATTCTACCTCCTCTGCAAACATCAAAAGGAGATCCCAGACCATGAAACTGAGTGCCGCCACTTTTGGTGCTGTGAGTCGGTGGTCTGAGTGACGCCGGCAGGATAAGACAGACCCATTTGGTACTGGATATCACGCACGGCCTCGAGATATGCCAACGAGAAAGCCGGTGTGCTGGTGATTGATATCATATCTGGGGGCCCTGCGAGCTCGAGGTAGGGATGGCGACCGTACTTATGCGAGGGAATCTCTATCGGTCCAGTAAACTTGATTGGATGCTGCTGTGAGAACGGATGTGGCGTTCGTTCCTGTTGCTTACGAGCGTCGAAGAGGCCCGCAGTGGGACACTGCTCAGGGAACCAGAATCCTCAGCATCATGAGGACCAATCGAATGCAAGCAACAACAGAGCCTTCTCACGATGGACTCGCACCTGAGGTACCTATCGTCAAGTAAGCGTCCACAGAGTCATGTGGGTAAGCCATGTCATTTAACCAGATTTGTCTGGGTCAACATTGCTGACTATCTTCTGATTTCGAAGTATAAGGTCTGGCTTTGGGAGCTAAGAACATATTTCCTGTGTCAACTATCGGAATCAGCACAATCCTCAATCAGTTAGTGCCATCGGCACCCTTTGAAGGGCCTAAGTCACCGTCATGCTGTCCTTGCAAAACGCTGCGGGGCCAATCGATGATGTTGATTGACGTGTCCTCGTAATTTCTGGATGCCTCCATTGTTGGGGGAATACAGTGTTACAAGGATATATGGGATGTGAATAGGATCTCCTCATCGTCCGAGACATCCCGTCTTGTAAATGGTTCCATGTTCAAAATGAGACGACAACCCTGGGTGGATTCTTAGGGTCTCTGCACACACCTTGTCATCAATTGGCATGACTCACAATTGCAGAATGTAACGATACAGACCAGCTTTCCGTCACAATGTCAGTATCTTTGAAGCGCGGACACGTAAGACGTACTAGAAAACAACAATAACGCGTTGATCATCGAGTCCGCAGATTGCCAGGCTAATAGCACACAGCGCTAAAATATGACATTAATTCTCACATCCAGTCATCCCTGAAGTAGTTCGTCAGGCGACTCACCGAATATTGCAATGTAGTTACTCGTAGCTTCTCTTACGAGATATGATAGAATGGGTGCTCTTCCCCACCCTCGTCTCACTTCGGCAAGACGCTTGTAGATGATCATGCCAATGAAGGCACTCTGGACGAACATAACGACGCCTCTAGAGGTGCTACGTCAGTATGAGGGCGCGGTTGGTAGTAGAAAACTTAACGTATGACCATATGCGGAGTCGCCCAGCGGGAGAGGAAGCATACATGTCCCGAAATACTTCAATGGGTAAGATCTGACAATATGTGCGGTTGCGAAACACACATTCAAAAGGATCAAGCTACCAAAAAGAACGCCAACTTTGTGGTTGCGATTGAATAAAGCATAAACTGGCTCGAGAAGGGTTGAAGAGTGGGTTCTGCCAGCGTATGGTATTAGGGGGCTTACCTCTAGAGGCCCATATAAGTTCAATCATTGTGGTCGAGAGTTGTAGGATGAACGCTACATATCGATACCAAGCAGTGCACAAGGAGTCTGACATGCGACCCGATGACAAGACCGACGAGATCGCCAGATGAGATCTAAGATGACATCAGTCACCTCGGTGTGTGATTAAAGTGGCTGTCGAACCTACATTTGTGCGGCTAGTAACACATAGCGAAAGTAAAAGTAGCACCACTTCAGCGTGCAGTGTCGCATCCTGCCAATGATGGCTCGCATGTGAGATGATTGCAATACAGGTCATCTTGGACTAACCGCCATATATACTCCGTCTCTTCTCCAAGCATCATGAAGAACTCCCAGACCATGAAACTGAGCGCGGCCACTTCGGCACAATCAGTACGTGACCTTGGAGGGACATAGCATACGACATACCCATTTGATACCTGACGTCACGGACAGCCTTGAGATATGCAAATGAGAGAGTTGCTGGGGTGATTGTGGTCATGTTGGAGGCTCAGCGAGCTCCAGCGGGGCAACAGAGAATGCTCGTCTGCCATTAAATATTCGTTGATTCAGTCCATGAGGAAATAGCCTGGTGGGAACCTATGTGGCGGGCGCCATGGCATTAATGTTGGTATTGTGGCTGGTATCAGCCAACGTTTCAACCAACATGGCAAATGGAACGGTTCATTTCTAATATGGAAATTGTGAGATAACTCCCTCTGTCTCACGTTACAGGACGATGGACCTATGAGCGATGGCCGAGGACGAAGAGTGGCAGCATTTGAACCGCACTAATTGGCGCGGGCTGGGCCTCGCCGATCCGATCAAAAACGTCGAGGTACGCTCGTCCTATCTCTCTTTCCAGCGCCCATCTCGACAGTCAGTTTGACAGGACAAATGGCTCCTGTTGCCCGCGTTCCTCAAAGTCAAAGGTCTCGTCAAACAACACATCGACTCGTTCAACTACTTTGTCGACACCGACATAAAGAACATCGTCAAAGCCAACAACAAGGTCACCTCGGACGTAGATCCCAGGTTCTGGCTCAAATACATCGACATTCACGTTGGCTTCCCCGACCGCACAGATCTAGACGCTATCGACAAGAGCATCACCCCACATGAATGTCGGCTACGCGATATCACCTATAGTGCACCCATTCTTGTCACAATTCAGTATACCCGCGGCAAGAACGTCGTGAGGAGACCCAACGTCAACATTGGTCGTCTTCCCATCATGCTTCGTAGTAGCAAGTGCATCTTGACCGGGCGTTCCGAAGCGCAACTCGCTCGCATGACCGAATGCCCACTCGATCCCGGTGGCTATTTCGTCGTCAAGGGCACAGAAAAGGTCATTCTCGTCCAGGAACAGCTGAGCAAGAACCGGATCATCGTCGAAACGGATCACGTCAAGGGCGTCGTCCAGGCTTCCTGCACATCGTGAGCATATATGCGTCGTTTCATATGGGTTCACCCCTCACCACACCATATTTCCCAGTTCAACTCACGGTGGTCTCAAATCCAAGACCTATGTGACCACCAAAAAGGGCAAGATATACCTTCGTCATAATTCGATCCATGAGGACGTCCCGATTGTCATCGCTCTCAAGGCTCTTGGTATTCAGTCCGACAAGGAAACTTTACTACTCACGGCTGGAACTACGGAGGCCTACAAGTCGGCCTTTGCTGCAAATTTAGAAGAATCTGCCAAGCTCGGGATATTTACGCGTCACCAAGCCCTTGAATGGATCGGCTCTAGGGTAAAGATCAATCGCAAGGTTGTAGGCCCACGAAGACCGGCTTGGGAAGAAGCCCTGGATGCACTAGCGACAATCGTTCTGGCTCACGTGCCAGTTGTTGGCCTTGATTTTAGGTCAAAGGCCATCTTCGTGGCGACTATGACCCGGCGTGTTCTCATGGCCATGGACGACGAGAAAATGGTTGATGATCGTGATTATGTTGGTAACAAACGTCTAGAACTGTGTGTGATATCCGAAATGCCCCATGTTCTGATACTCACATCGACTTGCTTTCAAGTGCCGGTCAATTGTTGGCGCTTCTCTTTGAGGATCTCTTCAAGACTTTCAATGCCAACCTGAAATCTGCGATTGACAAGGTCCTGAAGAAGCCTTCACGGACCAACGAATTCGATGCGTTCAACACTATGCAGTTTCAGGGTGACCACATCACCTCGGGATTCGTTCGCGCGATTTCTACAGGAAATTGGTCTCTGAAACGGTTCAAGATGGAAAGAGCCGGGGTAACTCACGTTCTCAGCCGGCTGAGTTTCATATCAGCTCTCGGAATGATGACCCGTATCTCTTCTCAGTTTGAGAAGACTCGTAAGGTTAGCGGTCCACGTGCTTTGCAGCCGAGCCAATGGGGTATGCTTTGTCCCAGCGATACCCCCGAAGGCGAAGCCTGTGGTCTCGTAAAGAATCTCGCGCTCATGACGCACATCACTACCGATGTGGAAGAAGAACCAATCATACGTTTAGCCTTCATGCTCGGAGTGGAAGGTGCGCGCCCAATCATCATCTTGCCGATCTAAAACTTATCAGTGATGTTATAAAGATATCAGGCTGGCAACCGGAACGGAGATATACGGTCCTCATACCTTCGTCGTTAACGTAAATGGAACAATTGTCGGCTTGACGCGATCTCCCGCCCGTTTTGTCTCCAGCTTCCGAAGGCTACGGAGAGCAGGCCGTGTCAGTGAATTTGTCAGTATCTACGTCAATCACCATCACCACGCCGTTCACATCGCGAGCGACGGAGGACGGATATGTCGGCCGATGATTATTGTTGAAGACCTGGTGCCTAAAGTCGCTCCGGAACATATCACTGTCAGTACCCAATTTTTGCGATAGGTTGACAACCGCTGATCTGACTTGAACTACCAGCAATTGAAAGCCGGAGGGATGGCGTTTGACGACTTCTTGCGCCGTGGTCTTGTGGAGTACCTCGATGTTAACGAGGAGAACGACTCGTACATTGCCCTGTACGAGTCTGACATCGTCGCAGCGACGACGCATCTAGAGATTGAACCGTTCACCATCCTAGGTGCCGTTGCGGGACTGATTCCCTATCCCCACCATAACCAGTCCCCTCGAAACACGTACCAATGTGCCATGGGTAAACAAGCGATTGGCGCGATTGGCTACAACCAACTCAATAGGATCGATACACTTCTCTACTTGTCTGTTTACCCTCAACAACCGATGGTCAAAACCAAGACAATCGAATTGATAGGGTACGATCGCCTACCTGCGGGTCAAAACGCAACCGTGGCTGTCATGAGCTACTCTGGGTACGACATCGAAGATGCGCTAATCCTTAATAGAGTTGGTCCCGTACTTCGCTCCATGATTCATAGGCTCACCGAAGCCGGCTCTAGGCAAGTCTGGACCGAGGCTATGGGCGGTGTCAAGTGTTGCGCAAGAACGCGACCCTCATCCGGAAATATCCCAACGGCACGTAAGTGTGTTTTCCTGTTGGGGTAAAGTGTTTCCAATTCCTGGATATGTCGCTAGCTTCGACCGACTCGCGGATGCCCCGCTCGACGAGAAAGGTCAGGTTCAGAAAAAGTATGATATCATTCAATTGGATGGGCTGGCTGGTGTGGGTGAAAGGGTCGATCCAGGGGACGTATACGTGAACAAACAAACGCCGACGAACGCTAACGACAACACGTTCACCGGTCAAGCTGCGACGGTTCCTTACAAAAACACACCGATGAGTTACAAATCGCCGTTGGCTGGGTACATCGACAAAGTGATGATCAGCGACACCGAAAACGACCAGACCTTAATCAAAGTCCTGATCCGCCAGACACGGAGGCCAGAACTAGGGGACAAGTTTTCTTCTAGGCACGGTCAGAAGGGAGTGTGTGGATTGATTGTGAATCAGGAAGACATGCCGTTCAATGACCAGGGGATCAGCCCTGGTAGGAAATTCTGACCCACACAATTCGAGGGGACTGACGCCACGGTTCTAGACACGATTATGAACCCCCACGGTTTTCCGTCCCGGATGACCGTCGGGAAGATGATCGAGCTTTTGGCTGGCAAGGTTAACTTTTTCCCCGCTTGTTTCCTGAGTGTGTTCACTCACCCCTGATTTCAGGCGGGCGTGTTGTGCGGCAAGCTCCAATATGGTACTGCGTTCGGCGGGTCCAAGGTACGCTTCATGGGATTTTCTGCGACCCAGCTGAACGGTACCCTCCGGGTCAGGTTGAAGATATGTCTCGAATCTTGATTGAGCACGGGTTTAATTACGCCGGCAAGGACATGCTCACGAGTGGGATCACTGGCGAACCAATGGAAGCCTACGTCTACTTTGGGCCGATCTATTATCAGGTAAAAAGTTCCCGACCAGCCAATTTGGTTCAAACAGCGCTCACACGTTTTCAGAAACTGAGTGAGAACAATGTTTACCCTGTCGCCAGTTGGCGCCACCGATCACTGATTTGCCATCGGTCACAGAACACATGGTATTGGACAAAATGCACGCTCGCGCAAGGTCCGGTTGGTTCCCTAACAATGGTCGTACCACGGTTTTTTTTTTCTCTTACTCACGACCTGTTGCAGAGGGCCACGTGCGACGCTTACGCGGCAGCCAACCGAGGGCCGGTCCCGTGAGGGAGGGCTACGCCTCGGAGAGATGGAACGCGACTGCTTAATTGGCTATGGCGCAACACAGCTGTTGCTCGAGCGTCTCATGATATCATCCGACAAGTTTGAAGTGAACGCTTGTCAAGAATGTGGATTGATGGGTTACCACGGGTGGTGTTCCTATTGCAAAAGTTCGAAAAAGATGGCGACGTTGACGATTCCCTACGCTGCCAAGTTACTCTTTCAGGAGGTGGGTTTCGTGCCAGCTAATTTCGGGATCATTTTTCTTTACTCACTATTTTCAGTTGATGGCCATGAACGTTGTACCACGGCTGGTTCTAGACGATGCATAATAATTGTTTCCTTCGTTTTTGAGCGACGACCCCAGGTATCTTCCGCGGCCTTCCACCACCTCCTGGACCAGTCGGGCCCAGGCCGGAGTATGAACACGACCGACCGATTGAGATTTCTTTGGATACACTGTTCATCAATCACAGTTGCCCACCAAGCTGTGTCCCCCAAATGCCAAGGCACCCCATCAGGGATCACGGTCGTACGGCCGGGTCATGAAGTGGCGTGCCGCCTTTTCAGCGCAGCTAAGGGTGCCGCCCATGAAAGCCGTGAACCCCGACAGACCGGGTTTTATTTCGAAAGGGTCTCGGACGGATGACTAAAGCATCCATCATGAGTTCCTATCTAACGTGAGCTGTTCAACGAGTGTGTCCAAGGGGGCTGTACGTGCGTCTTATCGCGGAGATAAGACTGACGGACGAGGCGGTGTGTTGTGTCTCTGTTAACTTTTTTTTCTTGTTTCCAGGAAAAAAAATGAGGAGAGCGTAGCGTGGCATCTCTAGGGGCGAGGGCTGACGTGTGTGGGGTGAGAAAGCATTTTAATAACCGTGCGTGGACCGGTCCGGCGTGGTCGCCCTTACCACCCGCATGAAAAATTCAAGGGTACCAAGTTTAGGGATTTGAGCATGGGTTTTTTTTTCTATCCTACCTTTTCTTTTTTTTTCCAAGAGTGCCACCGATTCAGATCTTTGAGCGTGGATTCTTACCCGAGAATGATGATGCGGCTGGTCGGAGTACTAGGGAGAAAACGTGGTCGTCGGCCCGGAGAAGAATTTAGAGGCGATGCGAGGCATCGACCGGCATTTGCCGACGAGTTCGTTGTCTTGTTACCAAACGCAATGAGCACGAGAGCAAGTTCCGGAAACAGTGCGACTGCGCTACGCCGGCTAATGACAGAATACAAGCAACTCACTTCAGGAGGTCCGTACGTACACGCACACCGTACGGCGTCGAGTGACTCACGTTAGTCTACTAGGTTCGCCGGACGGCATGTTTACAGCAGGTGCGTTCCGTCTGCCGTATCTCTCTGTTCCACAGAAACGTACCCCACCCGCAGGACCCATCTCTGAATCCGACTTTTTCACTTGGGAAGCGCTCATTTGCGGACCCAAGGACACGCCGTTCGTGCGTATCCATCCTCTGTTTCCT
>JBBPOC010000356.1:0-18889 GCA_038091235.1 Tylopilus rubrobrunneus | reverse complement strand
AGGACCGTGTCGACCCCACTATACCCCCCAACTTCTCTTCATCTCCCCCTCGACCCGTTGCACGACCAAAGATCAACGGATATTCTTCCCATGACCGTACCAGACCATCCTCCTCGCAGTCCCATCCGGGTGCTTTCGCTGCATCTCGTTCCTCTTTGGTAAACGGCATACGACCTACGCCGGGCATTACCATTAGGAAAATGAACATGGATGTGCCGTTTGGAGATATGCCTGCACTTGTGCGTACTCCTGAAGGCATGGCCACTTTCCGATCCCTCAATACCGAATTGGACGGACTTGGTGAACCCGGTCCATCGACCCTTGCACATGCAAACGGTCATCCAAATGTTATTGAGAGGTTACGGAGTTATGTCATGACGCCAGAGTGGGAGGGTGGAAGCGAGGATGAGCAGTCGTCGGATAGCGAGCTTGAGAATGACGCAGGGCCGAAGCGCAGGCAGCCGTGAGTGTTCATTCTTACATTCCAGAACGTAGTCAAAACTCTGCCCTCAACCCACTCAGTAATGGTGTCCGCAACCGTCCTCGGAAACGGCTACGACTCACCCCTCCCGACTCCGACGATGAAGGCGCTATCAGTGAAGGGAACAGAAACGTCACCGATCTCTGGTGGTCTGCCGTACAGTCCGATGGGCTACTTTCCAATGGTCTCCCTTACCTTGTCCAGTTTCCTCCCCCTACGTCTTCGAGTTACCCACCGTTTCAGGTCAAGCCCGAACCGAGTCCATCCAAACTACCAAAACGAAAGCGCCTAAAGAAAAGGCTCCACCCGACTGCGCCGCCAAACACGCTCCTTGGTATCATGAACTCCAATATAAAAACGCTGAAACGCGTCCGGAGAACGCATGCCAAGTTTGCGGCACTGAATCTTAACGCCGAAGATGGTGGTGGCGCGGAGCTAGAAGACCCACCAGAAACTGCCGAGGACGACCCTGTGGACGAGTTTGTGGACGAGCGGTCGTGGAAAGCAGTCGTGGGACTGAAGGGCGGAGAGACTGGCGTTGAGCTGGGAGGAGAGCAGGCTGCGCATTGTTTGCGGTGGATGGATCGAAAGGTACTGGAACACGCTGGATTCCAAGGCAAGTGCTTGCAGTGTCGTCGATGAGCAGGCCGTGAGTACTAAGTCTCTGCATTGTCGAAAGGCACCTCTGCGTCGTCCTTGGATGTTCTGACGGGTGTGACTTCCGAGTTTCTCCTGAACGTTGGCCGAACGCTCAGATTCCTCTCTGACAAGTATGCAAAGACGATGACATCTGAGGTGAGGGCAACCTGGTCTGTTGATAACCACTGCCTCGGTGTTATGTAATGCGACTCTGAAGAAGACACGCTGACGTTGTATGACTAGGAAATCATTTTACATACCCTCTTCGAATCCGGGATTACGAAGACCCAAGACCTCGAGCGGTACATCAAGGACGACGTGGTACGACATGGCTCACGCCTTGTTGACCTCGAGAAGAAGCTCGTGAATGCTTACCGTGAAGCAACCTCCGTGGACGTTCTGGACGATGACGCACTCTTTGGTGCGGGCTCAGAGGACGAGGAGTCCGAGGCACCGTTCGCAATGGGTTTGGGAGGCTTCTCCGAAGCGTTCGATGAAGATTTCCTCGGACTCCGGGAGCTGGGCATCGCCGCAGAACTTGGGTTGTCAAGCCTGAGCATACCCAAGAGACTGCTGAAAGGCAAACGTGACAGTGGAGCGGGCGCCGCAAAGTACGTTGAACCTAACACGCTCTGGGATTTACTAATCTAAGTCGCGCGGCAGGGCGAAACCGACGGAGCCACCACCGCCGTATCCGCCGCCGCCACCGTTTGTGCCCGTCACCTCCAAGAACGTGGACGACCAGATCGGGTTGCTGAGAGCGTACTATCAGGAGCGACTCACCACGTTGGCACTTCCCGTATCTGCGCATCCGCCTGTGTTTGGTATGCCGCTCATTCCTCCACCGCCTGGCGCGCCACTGCCTGGCTCAGAGCCGACGAACACGGCTGTCGCTGCGTCGTTGCTAACCCTTCCGGACGATACGCCGACGGCTTCTCAAACGAAGCTGGGTCCTATCGGACAGGTCGTGAAGAGTGGGCTATCTGCTGGTTCTGTGAAGAAAAAGGCCAAGGCGACGGGGCCGGCACCCAAGGAGATGGGAGGAGGTCCGATGCTGCCGCTTCCCCCTGGTTTGCTCGCGTTCAAACCTGAGGATATGTCGATGGAGCGTTTAGCGGCGCCGTTTGAGGCGGAGATGTTGAGCTTTGCGGGTGGAAATGGGGACGCGCTACGACGGGGTGGAGCTCCCAAGGGCGCGTTGGCAGGTGGAAATGGGAACGGGGCGAAGAAGGGGGTGGATCTGCCGCCTGTGATTGCGGCCAGCGCCTGAGCGTTGCCTGACAATCCTTGACACAAGCTATGTCGACTCTCACTTTCAAAGACACTTTACATCGTTGCTTTTGAGTACCCCCGTGTTCTAGAGGAGGGAGGATACCTGTAACATTATTAGGATAGTTATTCGGATCATGCCGATCGTCGTCCCGAATAGTCGACCCGTGATGGGCGTCCGATTATCGGTTTTGGTCCTCTTTCTCGTACCATGTCCTATGTAAGTCCCACCTCTCGCCTACGTGCGACGACGACGACCGATGCGATGACAGTACGGCGCCCCGCCCCCATCCGTGTATGCCCCACCGGGCGTGTCGAGCTACATGCCAGCGAACCCTGTCGCGAGCGGGGGCTACCCTCCAGCTGCAGGGTTCCCGTTCTCCCCGCCGCCCGATGCCGATCCCCAGTACGTCCCTCTGCCCATGTGGGGTGTGTGCATGCAATGAAAAACTATGGCAGACTGTGGACGTGGTTCAACAACGTGAACGCCAATCAATCGGGCGAGATCACCATCGTCGAGTTGCGTGCGTGGCATTCCCGCCCGTATGCGTGTGTTTGGGGCTGACCGTGGCGGTTTCTCCTAGAAAGGGCGCTGGACCACGGCGATTGGACGCGTGCGTTGGTCGATGTGGCTGATGTGCTAGTATGGGTCTTGACGTGTGTGTGTGACAGCGTTCGATCTGGATACGATCAAGCTGCTGATGCAGCTCTTTGTACGTCGATCGCGCACGGCCGTGGGCAGTCCGGGCGCCGACCGACTTTGGATGCATTAGGACACCAAACGACGGGGCACCATCGGGTTCAAGCAGGTACGTCCCGCGTCTATGTATGTGCGTGCGCGGTGTCATGACGCGCGCGCGCGCGATGCGATTTAGTTTTCAGGGATCTGGTGGTACATCAGGTGAGCCCACCCCTCCGCGATCTGGACGCCGAGCGTGAGACCTGGTTGGTTCCTAGGACTGGCAGAACCTCTTTCGACACTTTGATCGCGATCGATCGGGGACGATCGACGCGGGCGAGCTAAGGGATGCGCTCTCGCAATTCGGGTGCATTGCTCGCCATCGTTCTCTGGGTTGGATGCTGATGCAACGAGGACGCCAGGTACCGACTCACGCCACGCCTCATCGAGCTCATCGAGCGCAAGTACGCGACGCCGGCGACGTACTCCATGGGCCCACTGCCCGGGATCACGTTCGACCGGTTCGTGCGCGCGTGCGTGGTGGTCAAGCAGATCACCGAGTCGTTCAAGCGTCTCGACACCAACAGCGATGGGTGGATCTCGATCGAATATGATGGGTTCATGGAGATCGTGCTGAGCTTGCCTTGAGAGCAAGGAATGTATGTCGATGAAGCTCTGGGGCACGTCAGAACGCGTCAGTAAACATCTAGAACGAAGAAGCAGAAATGCGCACCTAGGGGGGCTCGAGACGAGCTACAGGACCCGGGAAGTGATACGGACACGTCGGGAGTGCCCAAACGTGACGAGGACCCTAGGAACCGACCTAAGGAGGCGCAGAAAGTGTCAGAATGCAAGTCAAAATGCTCCGAGCAGAGATACTTACTTGGGAGGTTTCACACGCGCCAGTCAATCCGAAACGCGAAACGGATGTGCCAGACGACGTCTACACTTGCCAGAGAAGCCCCAAACATGAGAAGAACACGTGTGACGTTGAAACAGATGCACTGAGTCGAGATATTGGGCTAGGAGGTCCAGAGAGCGTGTTGGAAGCGAAGAGGGTCGTCGATTCTGACCATGCAAAGGTTGTAGAGGGCGCCCAAATCACTGGGATACGTTCCTGGAAGGAGGAAAATGAGCGCGTCATCGAAACGAACGCGCAATGTCGAGATAGAGGGCGTGGATGGAGAGAGTACCAATATCATCAGCAGTCAAACCCCAGACAGCGAGAGCGCGACGCATCGGTCCCACTCGCGCATCGGTCCCTTCGAGCATGCCATAAGTAACCAAAACCTCTTTTTCTTGGCGAGCTTCCTTCTCATATCAGCGACGTGCGACACAAAATAATCTTCGTCGTAAGTACCATCCTTGGATTTCTGCTCCTCGATCTCGTCGCGGAGTTGTGCATGTTCATGACCGAACCGGTCTGAAATCTGCTTGCAACAGAAAGTAATTTGGCGGGACCGATACTCCAGGCTGAGCGACGGGAGAGGATATTTGGACGGTAATTCTCGAGCGACCGAGAGGGCACCACGTCCAGGAACAGGGATTGAACGCTCAGCCTTGTCGCTAGAACGAATGAATGTGTGGTTCATGAATTGCTACTTAAATGGACTTACGTAGACATAGAGGTGAACGCCCCGGATGGGAGCTCCAAGCTGGAGGGCGGTCTTTGCACTCATAACAATGTGAATGGCCATTCCTTGGGATTGCATGAACTAATCGACTGAGTCGAGCAGGGTATATTCGATTAGATTAATGGCTTACCCCTGAACGAGTTGTGGTCGTAGGTCGTGACATCATGATCTCCGTAGGTTCACGTCCCATGGCAAATTCGGTCTCTGCATTATTGGTAGCCTTCTTCGCTAAGGTCGTCAAAGCCACCAGCAATCACGACTTTTGCCTTGCCGGACAGAATGCTGTCGCACGCGATCTCGAGACTGAAGCGCGGTTGCGCTGCAGGAGAATTAGCAAACCAGGAGATCAATGGACAAGCAACGTCGCTCACCAAGCACCGACCAGAACTTTGACGGGGCCACTCGAAGACACGAGAGGCAAGTTAATCCAACCAGCCACGGTGTTGATAAACTTGAATATCAACGTAAAGGCTTGAACTTGTCGTAAATAATGGGGCGCTTACGTTTCCTGAAGGATGTCGTTCCGTACATCTCGCTCCTCGTGGCGGTCCTTGAACTTGGCAAGCGACTCGGTACCTCCCATACCGCTCCCCACGCAGGTTCCAACCTCGGAAAGTGATTGTATAATTCATAAGGGTCGGTGATGCCAGACATGTTGAGGGCTTCGGCAGTGCGCATCAAGGCCCAGGAAGTGATCCGATCCGTCTGTGCAATGATATCCGCCGGAAGACCGTACCTGCCAGCATTCCATCCAAATGGGATCTGCCCGGCAACCAAACGGCTGAAGCGGAATGCCTTCGGGACAAAGACGTGAGCACTGATCGCCCTCCGCAGCCCAAATGTCGCACTTGTCGCCATGCTCATACTTGAACTTTTCTGCTTCTGATTGGACGACTTCGATGGGCTCCAGCTCATGTATGAGCTCGATCTCCTGATTGAACATTTTCTTCTTGGGATCGTACCCGCGGAAAAGCTCCGGCTCTGTGGATTGTCAGATTTATTCAGAGTGTAATGGGACTAAGATGAGCTTACCGATCAGTCGTACTCCGGTGCACTTCGATATCTCCTTCTCGTAGCGACCACGCACGTCTGTCGTCGACGGGCCGCCCAGTCTTCGTGTCAACCCAGCCAACGTGCAAGGAACCGTTCTTCAGACGACCATTGGTAAAACCTATAATCCGTGCCATCTCAATGCAACCTTGGATGGGGAACTCTCCCTCACCTCCATTTCCCATCTCGCGCGTGAGCTGCCCCAGGGACCGACTTCCGCGAATCCGGTGATGACAACGACTTTCTCCAAGTCAACGATACCTCGAAGCTTGCTGAGTTCCTCGAGGGAGGATACCAACTCCAGCGCGGGGAAATCGAATTTGAAGTTGGCGCGAGGTACAACGTTCACAGTTTGCAGCACCCTCTCGCCTTCAACGCCGTTGATAGTCTTGAAGTCGAGAGCATATCCCTGGCGATCGCACGGTGAAGTTCGCTCTTCTCGTTTAAGCTCTTGCGAATACGAGTGGTAATCTCAGCGAGGTCTGGTAGGCGATCCATTCCGCGGTTCAAATCAGCCCCGATCGGCTCGACCTGAGTGATACTGAAGAGAAGTGGATGCATAAGTCCAAGGATGTTAAATACCATCTCCTTTGCAGAGAAGGTGCGAACGCCGTAGCTCTCGAGCTCGTGGGCAACGGTATTCGTGGCATCCATCAATCCAGTCCCTCGGGCCCATCTGCGATGACGAAGTCAGTATACACTATGACACAACTTGAGCATAAACTCCTCACCCGATCACAGTGCCAGCAAAACGTAGATACTCGCCCCAGTTCTCAGAGGTCCAACGTCGGAAGAGCGTCTCCAGGGAGATCTCTGATTCCGAATACAATCTATTGTTGCCAAACAGACCGTGGTTAGGGGGGGGGGAAGGATGACTTGAGTGGGCCGGGTGACAAACTGACGTGATGCCTTCTTCGTCTTCGCGGCGCCAAGGATCCGGAGGAGGTTAACCAGCATTATGCAATGTGCCAGCTCTGATTTATCGTCCAAACCATGAATTTCTCGGCCATTTTCTGGTATTGCAGCGAAAGGGAGAATATAGTCGAGGTCCATCCCGAGAGTCGCATAGATGTAGTCGACGAGAACTTCTACGTTCTGTTTTGAACCTTGAGTGAAAGGAACGACTGTCAATGCAGATCCCCGCGCGCCACAGCTCTGGTAAATGGATTGGTAGTATTCAACCGCCGAGCGGCTGTAACGGGAAGTGGTGATGACAATGTGAGCACCGCCAGAAAGAAGACCTTTGAGAATTTCGACACCAATGGAGCCTTTCTCGACACCGGTGAGAAACGCGTTCTTATCCTTGAATGTTGTGCCCAAGGTTTCTATTTCGTGCAGAACGTCGAGATAAACGCCAGTCAGGTTGCTTGAATACCCCCAGTTACCCCCGACTTTGCATTTGAGGTGCAACAGTGGCACTTTATCGTCGGACTCACGAGTAGTAGCAGAGATTTGGGGCCGAAGGAACTGAGACGAAGACCGATGATTTCGCATAAGGGTTTGCTCAGGGCCTTTCCTGAGGGAACGTACAACGTCCTAGTATAAGGCTTTGATGCGGTTCTTCTGATCCTGGCTGATTCCGGGTTGTGATTTCACGACGGTCCATAGCTTGGGAACGTCTTGAACTTTCTGAATGTTGACAGTGGAAATAGTATCCCCGCTGGCCATTTCCTCGACACCCCCAATTTGCGAACGTTTTCGCGAACGACCTCGGAGTAGACGATATTGCCTTTCGCCGTGACCTCAGTGTGGGGGGCAGTAGGGAATGTCACTGCGGAATAAATATGATCACAAGGAAAACGCTAGATCTTGCCCGTTCACTCACCATCTTTGTAAACAGGGGGTTGCCCGACGACACCTCTCGTGTTATCAACGAGTCGCTGTCCAAATTGTTTTGCGAGTGCGTAAGTGTCGCCTTTACTTGCATCATAGCGGTCAATGTGACACTGCATATATGTCAGGAGCTCAGGATCGGCCCTGTTGAGGAGAGCAATGCAACGAGTGATGAGTTCTCGGTCGACGGTTGTGAAAAGGTCATGGATGATGTCGTGGTACATAAGCAGTGCGTCTTGACGGACCCAGTTCCAAGAAGAGTCGAAATGGCGGGCTTTGAGTGGACCGAAGGTGGGTTGTATCGATGTACACGTCACCGTGCTCTCGAGTGATGGAATCGAGTCGAGCTTGGAGTTGCGCAGACGTAGCCTTTTCCTTGTCATGGGCGATCTCACCGGCACGAGAGTCGCGGTTGAGGTAACACATATAGAGTTCAATGTGTTGAGCGGCAAACCGATCTTGTTCCACTTTGAATTTCAAGGACCCCTCGCTGTTGATTGTAGCGCCTCCAACACCTCCGGGACCGGCACCACCGGCACCACCACTGGCCAAGGTGATACCAGTGCGCTGTGCGTATGCCCCAACAACAGTGCTCAACCATGCCTTGTCCCGGCTTCAGAAGATAGACGCTTAGCGGGCTCCATAGTGGTACCCAGCAGAAGGACGCCATCGGCACGGAGGAGTCCAGACCCCGTCTCTTCAACAAGGAACCCTTGATTGCGGAGGAATTGAACCCTCCAGGCATCCCCCCTCCATCCTCGATGGCTATCGTAGTTTCTGTCGAAGCAGCGATGACGGCAGGTGTAGGCGCAGCCGCAGGAACGAGCACAGAGGGAGCGACAGCAGTGGGTTCGGCCTCAGTGGACGTAGCAGCAGATGGAGCTTCATCCTCGAAGAGATAGTAGATCTCACGGGCGTTCTTGGCGTGACAGAGAATGGCTCGTTTGCGGCTAACGGCGTCGTCTTGAGCTTCGTATTTGGCTTTCAATGTCCGCGTGGCCATGCCGGTCAATGTTGGTGAGGGACCAAGTTCGATCAAGCATTCAAACCGATACTGCGTGAACAATAGGTCCTGTGTTTCGATCCAACGGACCGGCAAAGCGAACTGGTACGAGAGCAACTCCACTAGGATGGTGTATGCCAACTTCTGACGTTGGTCAGGAGACGCCCAGCCTTCCTGATCCCATTTTTTAAGAACTTTGTCGAGGCGAGGCGAAGACGTTTGACCGTAAACTAGCTGCGTGCATTCCTTGGTAAATGGCCCGGCGACCAAGTTCGGGATGTACTTTCCTACCAACACGTCGGGGTTTAATAAGGAGGGGTTGATCTTCTTGGACAAATCTAACGGGAAGCCCTCAGCGTCACACACACAACAGAGCCAATAAACTCACATGCCCTGAAAGGCATAACGCCTGCCCAAAGATCCCTAAAGTGGAAAGGAACATCGATATCGGGAAGAGGAATTGTTGCAAAACTGTGGTCGGACTTGATGCATCCCTCGCAACCAACCCTCCTGCGCAAAAATATTGTTAGCCCTGAAACCGTTCGTCGAATACACATTGCAGATTCGAGCGGGGTACATACATGCTTGATACCTGCGCTGTATGCCTTCTCGGTGCTAGGAATGCCGGGCGCGATGCAGAAACCTTCGGTGGACAAACCCTCGCGAGGCATCTCCTGCCACAATGGGAATTGGAAACCGAACTGACTAGCATTGATGTACAAAGAATTCAGAGTGAGGCCAACCCCAGAAGGGACCCAAGGCTGAATTCCAGCGAAATGCAGCCGGGGTATAGTGACCACCGCCTGCAAGTTCGACATGATAGCTGGCCGAGAGGAGTGGTGGGCGTCATACCCGCAACCATAATGGGAGCCGCGCTGAGCAAACGAGAGAAGGGCATGTCCAGGTGGATCTTTCCATCGCTAATACAAGTGCGCTAGTACACCTTGCCACTAATCTGAAAACCGGGTTTTGCTGATGAACGGGACACATTATGAGACGAACAGAAATGATAGCATGACCTATCAAAGCCCCGACATCATTAGATTCATATATCCAGTAACAGAAGTGAAAACACTCACCCTGTAAACCACTTGATGGCCATTGCTGGCGATCGTCTACATTCATGATCGCAGCGTCATACCGCCCGTATTTCCAGGTCCGGTCCGGAGGGTGGGCATTGACGGTGAAGGTAGAAGCAACAACAGATGGGTCGTGATACATTTTTTGTTGCAGGCGAACTTTGTACCATATGTTGAGCTTTTTGAATGGAAGAAATGAGTCCAGCGGCGCCCCTCGTTGACCACCAAAAGTGTGCGTCCTATTGGGAGCGTTTTGTTCTCGATAGAAATAATCAGCTAGAGCGCCGCGGAGGTCAGGCAGCCCAAAGATTTCAGCAGCTTCATCGACAGAAATGCTCTTGCACGATGCATCGTAATTGAGGTGGATAGCTGTAGAGCCGGATACAATGGTACGCAAGGGAGTAGGAACAGAGCCGGGAAGAGAGGATGAGAGTCGAGCGGCAACATCGAAGAAGTTAGTAGAATGGCGTGATGGGGACCATAAGTCGTCAAGTAATTTTTGACGATCGTCCGCAGCCTCCTTATCATTGGCTTCGGGCTCTTCTTCATGATCGACATCCGGGTTGCCAGCAGGCGCGTTTTTGGCGGCGATAAGCGTGACTGCCGTCTCGAAGAGACGACATTTTTCGAGGCGATCGAGGGTTCGACAAATTTGTGCGTCGTAACCGTGGTGATTCGTGGTCGAAGCAGGATCTTTGACTACCTCGATATGAGCGTGCTCGGTCGTGTCAGCCGACCACTGTAGCAATGAGCCGACATGTTCGATACTGGGGACGACGGCCTGCATGAGTTCGATCTTCGGAATGTGCCAGTGCTTCAGGATCGTTGTTGCCTTGCTGCCCCGACGAAAGCCGTGTTCCGTTATAGCATCTTTGTAGGTGTGAAATTCTTGCAAAGCGGCGGCAATCTTGTCGCGGGTGGAGGATGTAATTGCAGTGGCCTGAGAAAGGTACCTAAATTGCATGAGAGCTCGAACGGCGATAATGACGCTAGGAACGGTTGCGCCGGCAATGACGACAACGATGTAGCGTTGCATGTCTCTTTGCGCTCTTCCACCGACTTGCTTCAAATTGGTGATCCCGGTCGGAAACTGCCGCAGACTGGTGATTGGGGGGATGATAGAATATCGGAAGTCCAGTTCATCGGCACCAAGTGCTACCTTGCACCAGCCGACGTCGTGATCCCAGAATTCACGATGCCATTCGTGTAGGCCTTCAGGAGTGGAAAATTGGGAGGGCTGAGCGTGAGGCCAGTTCCGCCAGAACGGGTGAGACACACCGCTCAACGAAAAGCCACCACACGCATTGAAAAATGCAACGACATCGTTGACATCGTTCTCCGCTAGGAGTTGCTCCAATTGGCTGAGTGTGATCTCGGCAGTGCGAGGCGGATGACGCTCGTGATCACCGTATTGCTCATATGTGGCCATGGTGACGGGAGACACATTGCTTCGCACACATGTCAGCATCCGCGACTCTGGTGTATCTGCAATATACGAGACCAATGGCGTGAAGCAGAACCGTACGCCTCCAGTGGGATCCGACATCATCCGTCCAAGACGTGCTGCCTGTTTGAGGGGTTCGAGCACAATATCGAGAGATTGATGAAATAGACGGGCGTCGAGAACGGAGCGAATTCTGGAGTTGGAGTGGGTGAACTGTGCGATAGGCATTAAAGCGAGGAGGAGAAATGTGTGTGAAGATGCCTTGTTCCGCACATTCATCTTGATGTTCGCGAGACTGATCAGCAGAGGGTGGGCAACCTTTCCGCCGCACATATTTGTGATATGCGTCTTATCCGACGAGAGGATAACGCCGCAGAGCGTTCCGCCGGTCGGGATCTTTGTCTGCCAGTGTGATGATCGGCATGAATCAATTAGCGAAAGATTACGGCACTTACCTGCAATGCCCATGCACCGTTGCTACTCATCCATTCAGTGTATACCCTCTCATTGCGCTCGGGTGTCGTGAAGAGTCGATATGGTACAAAGTCCATTTTATCGGAAAAGAGAGGGTTGTTGAAAAGAGATTCGATGCATTCAAGCGGATCACGATAGTATAACTGGACAGGTTTCTTTGTCGGATGCGTGGTGGGAACAAGCTGGACATTCCATCGGGGGCCTGAGGGTAACATCTCAACTCGTGAGCGTAGGTCTTTCGCCTTTGAGAAAGAGAGATTCATTCTCTTTGTCTGAGTACATCCTAACTCAGCAACTTGAAGTAATAAAATAGTTAAGAAACTATACTCACTGCTGGCAGGGAGAGGAACCGGTCAATCGAAGCCATGCTGAGTCGCGATGTGATCAGGAAGTTGGCTGTTTGCCAGTCCTCAAGATCTCGGAAGGGGTAATAAAGGTTATTCACCCTATGGTCAGCATACAGATCAGAATCGAACTGAGAAATGAATGTCTCGCCCGGCTCGAAAACTGTAGCAGCACCAGGAAAGCTGTCGATGACTTGCATCTGATTACAACTTGTTCTCGTTGATTGACGTTGATCAATATTCAATGATCGATCAGTACTCAGTGTCTGAAATTTTCTCACGATTCACGATGACTGGAATGATCGAATTTACGCCGGGTTTCACCAAGTGCTACTTTCATCAACTGGCTTCTGGCCAGCTTTGGGGGCCCAAAGAGTAAATAAGATACAGTAAAAAATACTAGGGTGAATCAACGTGCGCGAGAACGGCATTGTCGTCGTGGTCCCATCGTCGTCCTGTTGTTGCGCCGTTGGGTGCACGTAGGGTCAGTCACGAGTGTGGGTAACCCACATGGATAGCGGGTATGAGTACCTCGTGGGTACGGATACAATGGGTGTGCCACTCGGAAGACAGAGACGGAGATGGCGTGTCGCCGTCGTCACGTCGTCGCGAGGTGATGACGAGGGCTCAAAAGAAGGGCGATCTTGGTCGGGCACGTCGCCGTCATCGTGCTGTCAAAATCATCAGGTGGGCGAGATGAGGGAGAAGGACCCGGAGAGGTGCGTCGTCGACACGTCACGGGGTGGGTGAGACGACGGAGAGGGAGAGCGCATCGTCGATGTCATTGTTATGTCGTCGTGGTGCCGGCGTGTCATCCTCGTCACGTTGTCGCGGGTGGGTGACTCAGAGGACGAGGGAGAGTGAGAAGGCGCGCCATCGTCGTCGTCGCACCATCGCGGTGCTGGCGTGTTACTGGGATCATCGTGGAACGCGGGGCTGTGGGGACCGGTTGAGGAGGTGGGATGGGTTTGGGCAGGGCACTAGCGCCAGTGCGCCTGTCGTCAACTTGTCCTCGTCGTGTCTTTATCTTCGTCGCGCCGCTGGCATATCTGTCGTTGATGGCATTGTTTATGCCGTTTATGTGGTGGGTGAGGCCAGTGCACTAAGTGCAGGGTACAGACAACCCGCAGGCAAACCCGTCGTGGGTATACCCGTGGGTTAGGTTCGTCAGATCCGTACGCGAACCCATACCCGTGATGTGGGTATGGGTAGACCTGTGGGTACGAGTGGGGGGGGTATTGACTCAATCAGCGAGGTCGCCCGAGCGTGGAACAAAGACTCACATTCTGCCGCCAGGAAACAGTCGTTGAAACCCAAGTACCGGATCATCGTGCCAATGTCAAAAGCACCCCGGATAGGATTTAGTTGATAGGGTTCCGGGAATTTTTGTTGCTACACGGCGAGGATGTCAGTGTTTCCGCGATCAGAGGTGCAGACGGGACACACCGTTTGGGACGACAGTGCCTTCTACGACCAGTCCCAGGAGTCGGAAGCATCCTTCGAAGCGCAATCCCTTGAGACCACAGCCAATGGCATCGAGGGGCAGAGACGTGCGGTCTCGAAGGCGAGGTTGGAAGTGATCTGGTAGTTGTGGACGTAGTCGGCGATGTCTTTGATGTCCTTGTCCGGTTCGGGACGGACAGCAAATTCTCCATGGTAGGCCGACATGGTGCGAGTGGCAGCCAAGTTGAGACTTGATGATCGATAAGGATATGATAGGAGACGTCCAAATGAACGCGGTCCTCGCCGAAACAGAGGCGACATGACGCAGTTGGAAGAAAATGAGCGTGGGATCCGCACCAGGTCAGTGTGGTGCATGTATACTAGCTGCAGGGCGTATGGCCGTTGGTTGCAACAATGCAGGCGTCATTCGTAGCTCCACTCAAACGCCGATGTGTCAGTCGGTCACCGGGTGTGACACAGCCACGTGATCTGGTGACCAAACTCTATGAGGAAGTTGCCGCGTTGAGATGCAAACCGTTCGATAGACAGTCTGGTAAATTTCATTCGTGTTTACTAGTAGTCGACCTTAGCGAGCGTGATGCGCAAGGCGATGAAGGACTTCACATTCTCAGACGGTACCTGCATCCTGAGAGGATCGATGATCGGTGTCCCTATTCGGTGCCTCGCCGATCGGGATGCCAAGTCTTACGAGATCCGGATGACTTCCGGCCGTTCCGATTGCAAGATGAGGACGGCGACTCGTGAGGTAAGCACCAGTTCGTAGCATGGAGTACCAGCCCCTTGGACACGGCATGCACTCATGGTTTCCGTTCTACGACAGCCCACTGGCATCTGACCGCCCGATGCGGCCCTGGTTGTTTGTTGGCTGCGACTCGGAGTGAGATGAAAACCGTGACGATGTTCACGCATATCGTCGTGATGTACGACCTCAAGCTTGAGGAAGACGCGCCGCCACCGCATTGTTTGCGCTTTGGCAATGCGACCCCCACCCGACCCGTGTACAAAAGTCTTGTTCCGGAGGAGGGTAAACTGAGTGATTCCCTCGTATACTAGTACGTATATTTTACTCATTGTTATCCAGTTTCCATAGGCTGCTGGTAGCGGGTGGCGCCGCGGATGTGGTGTTTTGGTGTAATGAGGTAAAGGTCACGCATTCACCGGTCATGCATTCACGTTGGACCTACTAACTTACTAAATGTGCTCCGACCAAGCATTTAAAATCGGAGTCGTCCGCTCCAAGGCTTGTTTCCCGAGCCCGCCCTACCTGAGATGTCTCCAGCCAGGAGAAAGTCTTCAGCGGCTAAGGCAAGAAGCAACCCGGCTCCTAACTCTTCCTCTGGGTCTACTTGTCGTCCAGCCCGCTCCTCTATCAAGACCTTGCTCACCGTTTCGGAAACCACGGACCAGGTCACCGCTTCTTCGAATGAACAAGGCGAACTACAGCCGGTCGACACTGATGATGTCGCAGAGTCCATTCCCAAGAGACGTTCGAGACGAACCAACGCAGGCACTGGGGGACTCCGCGACCAACTCGAAGCTGTTGGGGACGCTGTCATGGCTACACCGTACCAAAGGTCCCGCGCTCGCTTTAGCATCCCAGATGGCGAGCAGGTCAACGCAATGGCTCCAACTCCACGGAACCAGAGGAAGAAAGTCTCGAAGGTGGCAGCAGCGAGGCCAGGCACTACTTTGGTGCGTAGCTATTCGTACCATTCACTAAATCGATGCTTAATTTTATTTACATATACTAGACTTCTATCGTCGAGAATGCCAGAGAAGAACGAACGAATGTTGTTATTCCGTCCGAAGGAGACAGCCGGTTTGGTTTCAAGCTGAAGAATCCACCCAACCCGGCGTTCGTTGGCTCAGAGGCCCTCAGTACTTTCGAAGGTCATCAGCAGACTCAACGTTTTTGTGGAGTAAGTGCCGCCTCAGCGAGTGTAACTCGACTCAATGTTTGCCATATGCCCCACAGCGTAACCCTGCTAATCGTAGGGAAACCGACGAGTTCGGATTAGATGACGAACGAGACGTGTTCAATAACGAAGATAGTGAGGATGAATTGGTAGCCGGGCTCACTGTTCGTGGCTCGGTTGCTAAAGCAGTCACTCAATTTCCCTCGGATGCAAACAATATGCGCCAGGGTCCGCACGGTGGTGACGATACTAGTAACCGCTATCTTTATGAAGACCGCGACGACAACTACGGCGGTTACGATGAAGTCCGTGGCGACATCGACTATCCTAGTCCTTACGGAGATGCTGACAACGACAACCATTGTCTTAATGAAGATGTTGGCAACAATCATGCTGCTTGCGGAGAACGCGCTGATCAGAGCAGTGCGTCATTCATTTTCCTTACCGTAACACCTACTGAGCATTGGCTAGTCGACCATGCGGAAGCAGCGAAATCTGTACAACGGTTTGCAGCTCATCCAGCCGGAAAGTCCAGTGCACGAACTCGATCATCCAACCTTCGTGTCGGACCTCCGATCCATGGCCATGCTACTGTTCCAGCCCTCCAAGCCACCTCGCAGGTTCCCCTTGCCATTCAGAGACAGGCGATCCGCAGGACCAATCAGCCGCGCGATGCTCAAACATACCCAACATCTACAACGGATGTTCCTAGCCGTGAAGTTTCTCGATCTATGGCTCATTCAACAGTTGCTGTGCCACAGGCCACTGAAGCTTCCAACAGACGTGCCCATCACATTGCGGACGCAAGGGTATTGTCTTTTCTTGCTTCATCCTCCTTTTTTTCAACCGTCTGATCGTGCCATTTCTGCTTCGTGCAGCCCGGTGTCAAGTACGATCTTCTGGCGGTTCATTACGCGACTAATCGTCGTCGCCGCTCCCCCTCGCTAGAATCTCTGCATGGTTTGCGCAACTCGAGTGGTAGACCATTGGCCAAGAAGCAACGCAATGACCTCTCTGCAGACACGATCAACAGCAATGGTGAAGACGATGATGCAGAGGGACAGGGAGATGAAGGTAATGACGAACGTGAAGGTGGGAAGAGGAAGGGTGGAAGGTATTCAAAGCGTTCAAAAGGGTCTATCACCCTCAAGCCTATTAACATCAACTTCTATCCCGACTGCTGGCAGCATGTTCTCGACAGGGCGAAAGCTCATATGCGACTCCATGTCGTGGCTACTGATGGATTTCCAAAAAGAGAACAAGCCCGGGACAGCCAGTGCCTGGAGGCCCTCCACGAGGTGCTCGCACTCTTTGAGGAAAACCAATGATGGGAAGTCCAAGCAGGTAAATGTTTTGTGCCTTCGTCACCGACTTGGATGTTTTGCTGATGAAATCAGGCATCTTTGATCATCACAAGCACTCTATGTGTATTCTGGTAAGCTACTCGTACTCATTGCTATCTGTTGCAGTCATGACACTCCGTTGCAGTTATTCAACGATACATTTACCTTCCGGAGTGATATCAAGAAATCGGTCATGAAATTCATCCGTACGGGCTATGGCCTCTTTCCTGCTGACACCGCGAAGGACGAAGATGAAGCGCTCGCATCTGTCAGGAAGAGGGCTATCGAGCTTCTCTCAAATGGGTCGTATCTTCAAGGAGAGTCGGATGAACATGTAAGCACTTTATCTAAGGATAAAACCAGATTCTGAGCAAATTATAGGGCAGAGCGAGCAACCTTGCTCACCGGGTGTTCAAGGACGTCGTTCTTGATTTTTTCTACAATAACTCTAGCAAGAGTTTGTGCCAATTTGTCGAGTTCCAAGAGTCTGTCCCTCTCCGTGCTTTGCTTCTTGTTGTTGCGACGGTAAGTGCATCTCGACTTCCCAACACTGTTGCTGACCATTTGCACGCAGGTCCACGCTTTACTTCACCTCTTTAAGACACATGGTTTCGTAGATGAGAAAAGAAGCAAACTTGACTTTCAGAACGTTGAAGCAGCTTACAATGAACTTGTTGCACAGACGGACATCATTTCACGTGATCCGTATCATGCAGGAAAGCTGCAGAAGATGCTCACAGATTGGGCACATACTGGCATGTAAGTCCTCGAGCTACATACGATCAATCATGCACTAATGTGTACTCCGTTAGGATGGGTTACAATCCCGGTGGGAAAGCGCAGATCACACCCAGCTCGAACAACGAGTTCGCTTTCATCCTCGACTGACCTGTATAAGTTGTTTTGTGGCCACAGTTCTTTTTACTTCGCTATCGAGAGTTGTTTTTCAATGTACTTTACATTCGATAAACAATTTCTAATGTTGACGATATGGTACTACGGGTGTACAGTGTGACACCTTGGGTCACAGTTAGTGACCACCAGCGCGACGCAACGAGGAAAGAGTACCGTGACGCAGCAAAAGTCAGAACGGTAATACGCTACTAGTACACGCTATCCCTACCTCCGTCCTCTCCTTCCTTTTGCCACCCAACGACGGTGACACATTTCTCACACAGCAACGACTCGGAGGAGGAGGTTGCATCGTCGATGAGCCAGCACCCCCTCCGTCGACATCGCTTTCTGCGCTTCGTCCCCTAGCCTTACCGCCATGTTATCGCAATACTCCATTTACATTTGGACGGTGCGGTGTTTCTTTGTTCCTTCAAGTTTGGCGTTTGTCTCATGCATTTGCGCAGGCTATTGCACTCAATGGTTCAAAGGTCGATGTAGCTAGTGCGATAAAGCTGTCTCGCATCTCGGTTTCAAGATCTCGCAGGGGTATAGTGTTAGTCTTTCTTTTTCTCCAATCCCGTCTTCACCAATGACCCGTTCTTAGCAATTTATCATTGTTGCTGTTGCGGACCAAGTGACTGCCACTCGTAACGGCTTGAGTTCCTGCAAGCTGGCGCCAACAAGAGTGCACTCGATACTTCGTACGAAGCAAAGGATGCAGAGTATCAGCGAGCGCTCGCCGAGTTCAAAGAAGGTCAATCATTTAATTATTTCTGTAGACTTGCGCTCACCACATACGTACACAGCTCACCAAATCTACATCGCCTTGAAGGCTGGAGGCAAGGAAAAGCGAGATACAAGCGTTGCGCTCGTGAACCAGGATTTCCAAGACCAATTCGCGAAGGTGGAGGTGACCATAAATGCTTGAAAGCGAGTATACTGATTGAACGCGATCCAGGATGTCTCTATGTCATTGCCAGCGACTTGCAGAAGCTCGGCATGAGCTTGATTCTGTATGCTCGAGTATGTCATATTAATACGCAAGGCGTCTCTTCCGCCTGCGCTGACTACGCGACATGCACTCTCCGCTCGTGGTGCCAACTTAAACCTGGTTTTCAGATTAGTGGCAAGGTGTACTAGCGCATAGTGCTCATAGTGCTCATAGTGCTGGACAGTACTGGACAGCTACATCAGGTTTTGCTGATTTGAAACAGTACCCGCTCCGACGTACCGCCTCTGCCTCCCTGCCTATTCGTTCAAATCCGACCCCAACTCGCAGCCCAATCAAACCCGTACTCACTTTTGCAACCGCTGAACGCTACATTCCTACTCGCCTACGTCCT
>JBBPOC010000355.1:7365-18923 GCA_038091235.1 Tylopilus rubrobrunneus | reverse complement strand
TATTCCTATTTTGGTTGTTGACACTGCCACATTGCTGTGGAGCTATGGAGCTATGGGCTTCTTTGGAATACTTTGGGTTGCTATGGGTTGTTATGATTGCGAACCGCATGTTTGTGGTTTACTGATGAAGGCGACATGTGTGATTTCAGAAGTGAACGCGCTCGGTTGGTTTACCATTGAACTGACAGTACCCTTCAACGTCGACATTTCACCCTCGACCGAGATCTCAATCTTCTGGGTCAAGTCACCCTTGGCGACAGACCGCACTTGATCCGTCAAACTCGAACACGTCCGATTCACCTGCGATGAAATCAACATCAAACAGTTGCACCGGATCTCGAAGACGTACAATCTGGTCATCCAACGCCAAAAGTCGGGTGCTCTGCGCATTTATTTCGAGGGGGTAAACTTGATAGCGTTATCAACGAGGTTCGCGGTGACTTGGGGAACCAAAGACCATCAACTGGTCTGGGATGTCGGGGTCTACATGTAGGTGAGGTTAAGTTGTTCTGTAATGAACGAACGACCAGCATCTTCAGGATACCGCCTTCTTGAATACAAGCACGCTGGTCCCGTAGAAGTGCGTCACCCCGCGGCTGGCCCGCTCTACGAGGAACCGTGGTGACCTCCCGTTGCCGCCGTGCACATCTCTGTGCATAGGCACACCAAAGTTGTCGAAGCTCATAGACGTTGAGAAGCATCGGGGTGATGCTTGTCAGTGGAGAGCAAGAACAGGATCGAGAGCGTCATGGTATCCTTGATGGACGCACAAGCATTGTGGAGTCAGAATGGCTGCGTTGTGTCAAACTCGTCAATAACTGTTGACGCTCGACTCACTAGCATCGGATGTGCAAAAAAGATCTTTGCACTTTCGTGTACCTGGTTTTTCAAACGGCTCGTAGTGGGTGAAACGGTCTTGTTGAGCTATTCAGCAAGCTTTTGAACACGGAGGATAAACAGATCAGCCTGACGACCACCAAATATTTTTGCAGAAAGATCCTCACCGGGGTTCAAACACGTCTACTCTGAGCGACTCGAGGTCCTGTGAGACCATATCTAATAACCTAGATTAGAAAGGTAACAATCGAGAGGGACGGTAACCTACAGTGGGTATGACAATCACGAAACAGTCGTTCCCGAGCTATGCCATCCACTGAAAAAAGTCTGTCAATGGTTGTCGGCATAACCAACCACCATGCACGTACGGTTTGTTTGTCCAGAAAGCTTGCCAGCTTCCCATACTGCCTGGTCAGCTCGACGGGAATGACCAGAGTGAGTAGAGCAAAGCTATACCTCGTCGTACAGCGCGTTCATAAATACTTATGTCGGCAGTCACTTCTGGCGCCCGGAAGTTGGTGACTTGTCTAAGGACGTGCTCGAAACAGAGGTCGACTTCCATGCGATCTGAAAGGCGTTTTATGAGTATGAGGTCGGTATAAGTGTACGATCCAGCCGCAAGCGCGTGAATGATCTCGTGCCGAACAGCGAGCGGGAGGGGAAGCTTAGTCGCATTTTCCGTTTTTAGTTAAGAGGATGATGATAACGTGTACTTCCTTACCATACTGGATAGTCGAAGGCCCTCGTAGATGACATGGACCACTGCTCTCAAGAAGAACTGGAGCAACCGGAAGCGAGCAAAGACGCTCACGATGACGGCGTTTGGGTCGAGGATGACGAGAGAAGCTTGGAGAATAGACAGGAAGAATTGGCCACCATCGGAAAGCCACTGCACCCACAGTCCAGAGCGGACTTGTGCAACCATGGCGAGTACTGTAAAACCGTAGACTGAGGCCAGTCGGAATAGTGATATCATGACGCTCACCTCGCAATGGGAAATCGATGCGTAAGAATAGATTCTTCCGTCGCGACTTGCATGAACGAGTCCCTCACGCTCGCAATACCCATTCGACCCAATGATTCTTCCGAAATGATGTTGACATACTTCAGCAGCTCTGCTAATAACTAGGGCAGGGAGTGATGGGAGCTGATCCAGCCCCCCAAGACGCTAAAATCCACGAAGTCATTCCATGGCGTGATTGACTGACACTAAGGAGCCGACGCTGCCAGTATGGTTCCTACTCGTGACCAGCTGCATCGATACGCTCGTTGACGGCCGATGCAAGCTCTGGCCGGATAGTGCGAATACTTTCGTCTGCCTCGGATGAACGCCGAGTGAAGCTCTCCCGGCGTCAAAAAGTATCGCAGAGGGAGACGTTGAGCCAGGTCGGAAAACCGACATCGACGATGCTGCGTCAGAATGAGTCCATGCGAGCATAGATCGAGTGTTATTCGTACCAGGGACCTTTTGTATGAAATCAGTAACTTCTTGGCCAATGGCGCGCACGCCATCTAGCTCTGGGACTGCAAACGTCGCTCCTGCATAGAAACACCTATCTTGCCTGACATGAATAGCAATAGACAAGGTCAATCCGAATCGCGACTCACCGTAGAGTGTCGCCCGATGGCCCGACCAAGAGTGCAAGATTGTTCCACGTAACGAGGATGGCGTCGTTCCCGCACCACTCGATTTGATTGACCGGGTCGTCTGCGCCTGCCGTCCGGGTATCGAATTCCGCGAGGCTCCGTTGAAAGTCGGTCGAGGCGACCCACAAGAGCCCATTATAACTCAAGAGTGCCAACAACTTTCCGTTCGGCGACGGGGACACTCTCAAAAACGGCCCGCGCGCAATACGCTGATCCACACTCTCCAAGTTGTCCACCGCCAAGATCGTCGACTCGACCGACAACAACACCTCGACGTGTCGCGAGATAACTTGATCTGGCGGAATGATGCCCCAAGCATGAGGCGGCTCGGACAGACCTGCGTGTGTCGTGCATGTCAGTCCTTGCATGTCCATACGACGCCCAACGACACCCACACACCCGGATTCGCCAGCGCGAGCGTCAACGAGCCCGTCAGCGCCACCAACCCATTCTCGTGTATCCGCGCGTCTATGATGCCCATTTCTCCGGCCTCGGGCCCAAGAGAGTGTTGTTGGTAGTCGCCCTGGAGGTCGTAAAGTCGGTAGACACCTTCGTTGAGTACGCCCAGTCGTTCGTCGGTGGTCCATCCAAACCGAATAATGCGAGCTTGATCCCACTGTCCACGCGCGTACGTCAGCTTTGTCGCCGGCAGCGTCACAAAGATACGCACTGAGCAGCAACAACCACTCGCCCGCAGTAGAAGACACTTGGATCTGAGACCGGGAGAGCGCCGGACCAGCGCGGCCGATAGCGATGATCTTGGGCGTGTCACGCATGAGCGCTGTCGCGAGGAGTAATCATGAGCGTGCGCGTGGTGCCAAGGCCGTCACGCACCGATGGGTCCGCCGTTTCGACATCCCGCGGTGACAGAGTCGCCCAAGTCGGGGGGTTTTCCAGGCGTAGAGTAGAGTTGTAGTCGTCGATAGAACACGGTTCCTTCAGACATTGCGTTCCAGGCAGCGGTCGGGTGTTCGACGGTAGGGTCCATGAGTCGAGGTCGTCAAAGTCAAAATACAATGTGTTGACCACCAAATGCGGTCATCAACCAATACCAGTCGGAGACAAATTCAATGATAGTACATGCTTTTTACTTACTTACAAATCTAATAATAATACATGCAATGACGCATGGGAGTCTAAGCTACGGGCTGGGCTGTGACAACAACGAAATAAAAATCAGACGCCAGCGTCCAGGCGCTGCCAGTGCCCTTGAAAAAAACAACACATGAGTGCCACAAAGTGCGCCAACGAGATAAAAATAGGCTAATACACTCTAATAGGAATGCGCGCCCTCACGCTATAGTGCCACCTTCCCTTTGTAGAGTCCGTCAGGAAGATTCTGTGGCTCCTCGTTCATCCGTGGACGTTTTGGGAATCCGATAGAGACCTGCGTCTGTAGGGTTCGCGTTGCAGAGAAGCCTTCCTGTGAGACCTTGGGCAATCCCTTATCAGCGAAAAAAGATTCATCCCGAGTATGGGATCGTGTATGTGTCTTGATCGTTCCTCTGAGAAGTTTAAAGCGTGGTGCAAATGGGGATATAAAGTTGTCCGACTCGTCGCTAGCAGGCGGTGTATCGAGAAGAGTCGGGGATGGTGAGGTCTGCTGTGGAGATCTAACGTTTGTTCCGAATACGACAAAGTATGGAATGGAGTTACAGCGAGAGAATGATTGAGGCCGAGGAAGCGTGACCTGTGATGGAAACCATCAGCCTCGCTTCAAGATCAAGCCACCACCCACATGTTGTCGACATCCCCGAAAAGAAAAGAACGTCGTGATATCCTAGCTCGGAACATCCGGGAAAGATGCTGGCGGGGACCGACATATGATCTAGGGTCGTCGGGGCTGTGGTCGTAATCTCCAAATCTGTAGACCATATGGCAGCCTCCGAGCTCACGCGTAATTCAGACGAATGCAACGATTCAGCGAATTAAACCTAGCCAAATCAACAGCGTGATATATGACGACTGATTACAATCAGCTAGGACCGACCACGAACACAACGAGCGCTGACGAACCTTAACAACAACGCTCGACCCGCAATACACCTCGAAGTGCCTTCCCGAGTTGTCCCCGTCACATCTCAATGTCCAGCTCGTCCCACGCTATACCGCTGGTCATTATTGTGATATCACAAATAGCAGCCTGGCCACTTACTCCTCCACGTTCTTGGCAAATACTCCAGATTCCACTCGGCGCCGATAAGGATCGCCCACGACAGAGATTGGCCGAATGGTGAGAAACGTAGTCCAGCCGACGAACGACGCGCCCGAGCGGAAAGTGTGGGTTTGTGCGGAGTGATATGGGTCCAGGATTCTTGTCTGGGCCGAGGCATGGGCGAAGTTCACGTCGCACGAGGCGTCATACGTCTTCTTTTGGGGGAACCGTGTCGAACTGCATGCGCTACATCACGATTACGAACGCGGTGAGATGGTCGTGAAAATGGAGTCAGGGACCACCCACCCATGCACAGTTGGCTTGCGTTCCCAAAGCACTAGATGAGGCAGTACGCGAGCCCGCTGCCAGTGAACCGCCAGGAACCTGTCCAACTTGAAGTTGTGACCTCGATGGCATGAATCCGTCTCAGCCTTCGAAATGATTTAAAGTCCATGGTGCGAGGTGCTAGGACTCGGATCTTCTGTCCGTGGGACCATCGTTGAGTCCATTGTACGAATCGAAGACTTCAAGGCGAGAGATATCCGACAACCCTCTGGATAGGCGCCTTTGCTTTGTCGAAGAAACGCAGGAGCTTGCCGTATCCCAGGCCCTCCGGGGTGGGTCGTGAACCGTGGGTCTTTCTCGGCATATCCCTCTTTTTCACTCCAGCGATGCGAGAACATCGCGTATTTGAGCAGCCGCTTGATGTCGCCCTTGATCAGTCTCCAAGAAAGTGTAATATAAAAACACGTGCCAGTGGAACGACCTTGAATGTTTCCCTTGGTTATGCTTCACCCGCAGACGTCATCGTCTCCCTTGCCACGTCCACGTCGATGTGTATGGCGTCCAAGCGCGATCGGAAGATCTCCCGTAACTCCACTCGGCTATAGAGTCTCATATCGCTGATACGGACGAGGGATTGTGGTAAATCATTGTAGACACACGTTGTAACACTCGAGGTGCAGTGTGCGCAGTGACAATTCGGACAAGAGATTCAAGTTCGCGGTGTGTGCTGGTCCACCGACATTATAATCGGGGTCGAAGAATGAGAGTTCCTCCGATAGCAACTGAGGTGATGGCGCCGCGTGCGTGACCATTACCTTGAAGACGACGTGGCGGAATGCGAGACATCGGTTGCAGCATAGTCTGTCCATATCTGGCTAGTCTGGTAACTTTTAGCTTGACCTCTTCGGCGATTGAAGTTAAGGCACCGGCCCGTTGGGCCGCTTTTCCCATCGGCATTACTGCTGCATCCAAGCACAAAGCTGCATGCGAGGCAAGTACACAGGCATAGACTTCGTGTATCATATCTATACTAGCAAAGAAGAACGACCCAATCCAAGCTCCCAATGAGATAATCCCTCATATCAAAGATCCTGCCATCCGGTACCCAACCCCTCCCAGACATCCACTTCCTGCCGCCGAGCCACGTCGAGATACGTTCCCTATCGCGCCGCACCTGCTCTTCCGCATCTATCCCAACATCCTCGAGTACGCCCTCTCCGGCATCCCCGCCCTCCCCGGCCCGTCGTCGGCCACGATTCCCCTCCGCACCCGCCCCGCAAGCCTACACCCTTCTCCATTCGTAGTTACGCCAAATTGCAAGGGGCTCTTGGTCGACGAAATTGGGTCCACGAAGCGGTGGATTGCCGTGAAGGAGAAGTCGCAGAGTTCTGGCATGTCAGTGACGTTGACGGGTATGCGGTGAGCGCGGCATAACTGGGCGAGCTGCGTCGCGCGAAGGCGTGCCGTGGCAACCAAATGCGAGGTGGAGATGGTATCGGTGACACATACGAGGGATACGGGGGTATTCGCGAGATAGTGATCGAAGGTGGCCACGTCTCGGTTCGGTTCGGACTCGGAGGTGAGGACAGGGAGGTGGCTCCAGTCGATGACCTTGAGCTGGCCATGCCCTGCTCTCCACCTGAGCTCCTCGCAGACCGCTTCAAGGCCGCCGTTTACGAGGAATTGGACGACAGCGTTTGCTTCGAGGGAGGCATAGGCCCTGGTTGCTGCGAGTGCATCACCGCCGACGACGAGAACGGTTTTCGTGTGCATCTTGAACGAGAGCAAGAGAGAAGCCCCGCCTGTGGGCGGTGGGAATGGGTCCATGGTGGTCGTCGTCGAGCAAGACCATCTTCTTCTCTACGGACTTACTCAGGCTGGTCCTCAAGGGTCAAGCGTGATCATGAGCAATACAGAATCTATTACGTCAGCAGGATGACCCACTTGCCTCAGGCTCGAGGCTTGGGCACTCCCAACTACGGGCGAGTCTATGCAGCTCGTCGACAACAATTCTGTGAGCGATCTCTAGGTTATACATGGCTAAATGTTGACGCGACATTGCTGCAGTTTCTCAAACGACTCACTGCGTTGTTTGAGACCACAAAGGACAAGGGGACGATCATGATATGGTTGACTCACAAACGACGTAAAACATTCTGCCTACATGACCTGGCGATCCTTTTCGTTCCTACACTTTCGCGCGACGTGTTTGTATTCAAGTTGCAATAATCACCCACCCAAGCGCAAGACAGTCGCACGCCGACATGGATTGGCTAATGTACCATGGCATCCTGATGACCGTCTCCTTGTGCAACTCATTTTATATGCAATTCTCGCTGCATAGCACGAATCTTCCGATCCCTGACTCCCGTCCCGTGTACAGGCATACAGTCGGTGGGCGAGCGGCGCGGAAATAATAAATCGTACCCGATACGGTGGCGATGAGTGTATACACGTCATCGTCCGCCGTCGCATTTGGACCCTGGGGTAGGAGCGCATCTAGCTGTTTCGGGTCCCCAAGCCTAAACTCGCTTGCTGTGGCTCGAGAGAGTGAAGTGCCGGTGGGCGTGTAAGACGTTCTTGGCAAGGCATAGATCGAACCTCCGTACACCAGCGTCGAAGCTTCCTCCGCAGAGATCAGCCCCTTGACGCCAACTAGCCACGGTTGTGTAAGCACAATGCGTCCAGAGGCACCATACGCGACGAACAGCGGGGAAAAGAACAGCAAAACGGCCGGAACGATAACATCGGGGGTACCACAGGTCCCCGATATATTTTGGGCGTGACTGAAAGCTGTGCCACTCATCGGGATGGTTTTGTAAGGGATTATACGGAAATATAAAATCAGTGGTAGAATGCCAGAGATCTATAATCTGATGGTTTGTTTCACGGTCTTATAAGCACAGCTAACATATTGTCACCGAGCAGTCATGGTGACTTCTTTGCACGCAGATATAAAATATTAATATTAGCATACAAGGGTTTCCGAATAAATGCAATCCGGATTTTGGTGTAACATGGACACAGGTGTACCTGTTTCTGCTCCCAAAGGCCACATTGCGACATTCCTTGTAATTGAACAGAGTGTGACTTCTTTGCACGCAGATATAAAATATTCAAATTAGCATACAAGGTTTCCAAACAGATGCAGTTCATATTTTGGTATAGCGTAAACACAAGTGCGCCCATCTTGGCTGCAGAAGGCTCTCTGTTTACTAACCTACAGTCGAAAATTGGAAGACACATGAGATTGATCATGCTCATCTATTCGTGCCAAACTTGTTCGGAGTCATCACTCGCCTCGCTCCTTGTGTCCTCATCATCCCCATCCCCGTACTCGTCGTCCTCAGGTTCGTCATCTTCATCATTCCTGTCCCCAGCCTGCAACGTGTAGCCCCTGTCCAGGTCATCAGCGCCTCCCTTGTCAGGTTCTTGCATCACGACATCATCATCGCGGTCTTCTGATTCCTCGCCATCACTGGCAGCTTCAATGGACAGCATGTTGTGTTGGCTCTCGATATTTGGAGTAAGGTGACCCACTCCTATTCCTGCAAATCGGGCGAACATATCCCGGTCTGCAAAGCTACTTTGGAAGTTAGTGCCTATTTACGCCGAACTCAAAAGTCATGCTTACATGTTTACATAGAAAGCTGCCCAGTCGTCCGTTTCTCCGGACGGCCTTGCCACTGTCACCCCGCCCTGCAGAAGCTCAGTGGTACGACCCTCAGCAAAAGCTGGGATGAGGTGACATCTGCGGATTACAACCAAAGGATCTAGGAACCCAAAAGGTAGGTGTTCAGGATGATCTGGCACATACCCTATCTTCGGCAGACGGGCCTCTTTGAAGCCCCATTTGTGATCCTTGTCAACGCCGAGCCAACGAACCCAGAGGACCTCCATGTCCTGCTTCGACCGACTCACTCCTTCTGGACAAAAATGGACCTTGATGTGAAACGCACGGAGAACCCTCGCATACCAGAATGGATGCTTGTCATCCATTGAGTAAGTCATCACGACATCGCCGCGGGTGGTGCGTATCGTATCATAGTCTCGCCGGACGTCATAGGTAGTGTAATTGATGCGTAGTATTTTGGACTCCACGAGAGCATCAGCATTGACGAGGCGTACCTCGTTACGCTGCTCGGGCGTGAACGTCCGCTCGTCGCCATCAAAGTCCAGACTAAGCAGCTGCGACAATAGATGGTTTCTCAAGCATACCATGAAGTCGGGCTAATTAGTCGGATGTCAGAGTAGGTACCGTAATACAACTGGACACCTTACCTTAACTGCGGGATCGTGCTGGTGCTCCAAAAGGAAGCGGGGCAGACTGAAGACATTGTCCTCCCTCAGCGTGTCAGCCATAGCATGATGTAACAGAGGCGAAGCATCAACTTCCTTGAGCTCCTCAAGCACCGCATCTTCTAGATTTAATTGACGCCTGACACGAGTCCTTCGCCTTTCTATCTTTGCAAACTGTTCCTCCAATGCTTTCTTGTTCGAAGCACCATAGAACGCTTTGATTAGTTTGTGCGCTCGCTCGCCCTAGACTAGTTGTTAATGCGTAAACGAACGATGATAGCGAGCACTCACCACTTGAGTCATATATGAGTCTGTGGTCCCAAACAACCGGATGGTCTTCCCATAGTCCCCCAACGCATGGAACTTATACGTGTTGATGTTGAACGCCTTTGGAAGCGATTCGGATTTCACGGCCTTCTTCCGATTGCCAGATTGCAGGTCAGCGAGCTCCCTTCGCACTCTTCGAGCTGTTTCTTGTGGCAGCTCTTTGGCTTGAAGTACCGTGCACGTAATGCGTTGGAACTTTCGCATCTGTGTACCCAATTGACGCAGTGCTTGATCCAGGAGAGCGAGTGTGTCGTCAGTGTGGAGCCTCAATTTTGCCAGCGCTTGCCATTCGGCCAGGCGGAATAGGAGGGTTTGGATAATGTCGTTGTGGTCGGGAGGTAATAGACCCTCAAAAACAGGCATGGAACACTGCCAATAAATATTAGATATACTGGGGTCGAGGAAGCGCAATCCTTACCTGTAGGACATCCTCAAAGTGCCATGCCGGGCGCTGACTGGTATCCGCAACATCGTCTGGGAAGCGGCGAATAGTGTCCAGTCCGAATGGAGGAACAGCGGTAAACCTAATGCGAAAGACGTTAGTCAGATGAACACATAACGTTCTCAACAAACCTTTGATTCACGGTATTGATGCGAGCAGGGTCGATCTTGAAGAGAATCCTAAATATGTGTTGCAGGCACGACTTCAGAACCCCAAGATCAAACTCGTGCAGTATATCGACTACGAGTGATGCGTAAATGTTGAAACCCATTTGGGATAGGCGCTCCGTAAAGGTGTTCTGAACGTCCAGTTAGCATCTCGATGCAAAATAAGGAAAAGGCACTTGCCACAGTGGGGACCAGTGAATAGGGCTTCAGCATGCGTTCCACTGCCACGCTCTTCAGGGGCTTTCCAAGCTCGTAGATGGCCCGTCGGGCGCTCAAGACCATGTGCTGAAAGTGAGCACGAACGCGGGATAGTCTTGCAGATATATCACTTAGGAACCCAGCCCGATGAAAATTTGACTTGGGAATCAAACATCGTGGGCATGGGCAAATTCCTTTGTCTCGGATCGTAGCAAGGAGGACCCTGGAATATCTGTCAGCCTGTAAATACATCTGGAATAATGTAGCTTACTTCTCGGGGTAATCAGCAGAGTACGTAAATATTCGAGGATAGACCCGTCTTGTGACACCATCAAAGCATTTGACGACTATCCCATTTTTGTAAGCTTCAACGAAGTCGTCATCCAGCAAAATCTTCCACACTGCGTGCATGAGTTCTCTTTTGCAGTGGGTTACCAGCTCCGCGTTGTTTTTTGTGTTTGTTAGATCCGATATGAATTTATGAATGGTTCCGGGAAGCTGAAATAGCCGTGAGCTATCAGAAATGGGTCATCTGAGTGAAGACTAACACGTGGAATGAACGCGATCGGGTGACACGCTCCTGCTTCGGGTCGTGCGCGTGCATATTTGGAAAGGTTCCCGAATAATAGGTAAATCGGCCATGCAGAAGCATGACCGAACGCTGCTAAACGAGTGGAATCGGACCACAGCATGATTCCCGCTATAACCCTTTCAAACTTGCAACCATCGGTTCTCCTTTGCTTCATGATCTCATCCTGGGCTTCGTTCCACACATCCGATGTGTAGAGTTCATCATATACTTGCTGCTCTTCACCAGTGCGCGGTGATCGCCAGACCTTCCAAGACACTGTCAGTTAAGTTTAATGAAATGTTTTCGACTTACCTTCTTAAAAGGGGTGAGATGAAATGAGTTCGATGACGCTTCGGCAAACACGGCACGTATGACGTCGAGCAACGGTCGATAAAACAGCGCCTCGATGGTGAAAATCTTCCCATTTCCTTCGCGTTTCATCTCCCGGGTAGGTATGTTGATATCCACGGAGCTCTTTTTCCAGTCATCTCGGTTGAAAGCGTCGTTGGTGCATTCTGGAGGCTGGGCGTTATCTAACCGGCGGGTCTCAGTACGAGCATCGAACCCAGCGGGGAGTTCTTCGATGTTGAAATCGGGTGCTTGAAGAACGTCGTGTACGAGTCTGTTGAC
>JBBPOC010000354.1:0-18966 GCA_038091235.1 Tylopilus rubrobrunneus | reverse complement strand
CCAGCAACCACCCTTTCCGGTAATTGAGTTCCCGCGACGCTCGGCTTAAATGATACTACGCAGAGATTCTCAAGTTATTTCAGTGTACGTCCTCCCCCCTTTTCTGATACCGAGCACTACAGATGATGTGCATTTAATCCGTTACACTGCAAGGGTGAACTTAATGAAATACAAGACCACCTGCGCTGTTCAAGGCGCCCCGTAAAAGGAATTATATTGTGGCCATCGGATGGGTGCCAGTGGTACGAGCAACTGCGCAAAAAGAAACGAGGACGATGGTATAACTTCTGCAAGATTTCTTGCTCATATCTCTTCAAAGGCTTCGTCGGAAATCGCCCGTTACCGCAGCATACATCTAGTCACAAATGGTTGCACACCTCCGCAATTAGATCCCGCCTCCACTCGGAGCTACCCTCATCGAACAACACCATACAGAGACACCTATCCCTTTATATGCAACCGTCGCACTGCATGCTATATGGATGAACCCCTTTAATGTACAACACGACGAACAGATCGACGTCTTCTCGACACCCCTCGCGTGCTCTCGTCGCGTATGTCTCCTCTTCACCCTTTGCCACTTGAATCTAGCCCAAGCTCGTCAGTGAAGTCTGACGCATCGCCCTCCACAACATCCTCATCGCGAAACACCTTCGTGTTGGATGGGAGTGCGTCGCTGGGTGGTTCAAAGCCGATTCTACGATACTAGTAAGCACTAGCTATCTACAGGTGCTTGTTGGTTACGATATAGGTACATGTATCATTATGACTCCCATGCGATGGAACTGTTTATCAAAGATTCCCGTCGTGTAAATCCAACGTACTGGCATGATAATCGGGGTGCTGGAAAATCCGCAACTCGAGCGGCATCATAATTGTGTTCTGGTTAACGTCGGATACTACATGATTTCTGCTCGATCGGAATTAATGGGACTACCTGCGACAGAAACAGGACGGGTGTATTGACGGGTAGAAAATGACATTGGCAGCGGTTTTGTACGGGTAGCATGACCAGAAGAAGGGTAACGGCGCGGGTATAACAACATGGAGCATAATATGCGACCGTACTGAATTTCAGAAATCCATGTCACAATACCTCTACGACTCCAATGCGGATGTCCTCAAAGTTCATCCGACCATCTATCCCTTGAATAACGATATTGTTTTCAGTAGCGACCCGCTTAAACTCGCGATTGGATTGATGCTGGAGCAACAGCGCATGGAATGGTCGTCGCAGGCGGGCGACGAACCGCAACGCTCGGGTGTAGTCATCCATAATAGGAGCAAGTACGGCGTGTAATGGCGAAGTGTGCGAAGCTGCCTCACTCTCCTGATAAGAGGTCAAGTCGTCATCATCCTCTATACCTCCATATGGGAAGCCATCATACGGATCGCATAGATCGCGAACCCATGGGTGAACAAAGATGAGTTTGCGTGGTTCCTTGGGTGAGAGCTTGTCTGATGTCTGGAATTCGACGTGACCAATTCCTGACACCCGAGCGCGGTAATGAAACTCATCACCCCGCCCAAAATCTTCTAGACCGAGCCTTTTGACCGCAAAGGTGATGCACGGTAGATGAAGTCTGCGATGACCAAAGCGTGCTGCAGGTAAAGAGACGACCTGCTGGTAGAATGGTATGATGTCTGTCTGAGATACCTCTTCCTTCATTTCCGACAGACGGCTATCCATTTCGGCTTCCTCGATGTCCGTGAAAGTACCTGGAGGTTCACCATAGACTGCGAGAGCGGCGGGAAGGCAGCTGTTGTAAGGTGAGGATTTTCCAGTCCAGGCAAGCACCGTCACGTCCCCGGAACGCGCCACGATTTCTTCGAGCAGGTGGCCCAGCGCAGACTCCCGCTCGCCATAGTCCGGCCTGATGTCACTCTTGAAGATACCGATCAACGAGTATGCCATATCCTCCTCCACCGTCGCGCTGCGTCTCGAGGCCAGTCGAAGTTTCTCTCGGATGATGAGATCGTCAGGATTGAATGTAATGAGAGTTTGGCGAGCAATCCCAACAGCACCCGCAAGTTCTTGCATGATCTCTGGAGACTCCTTGTGATTAGACCGGGTATCGTCAAGGTATGGCTTCCAATCGCGGGTGTAAAAGCGGATCGCTTTGGGTGCGAGAAGCTCTTGGGAAGTCCATGCCCGTGTCAACCATTTACTATCTGTTAGGTCACCGATAGCCGATGGAGTTCCTACGTCCCCGAGATGGACGAACGTGGTTGCAGAACCTTCGTACCACCTGTACATCATTTTGAGAGACTGATTGAGCACCGTGCTGTTGCTCTTATTGATGCAACAGGTGTCGCTCCATGCCCACCGATATCCTTCCCTTCGAACCATTTCGCAGAATCTGCGCAACTTCTCGTTTTGTGGTGAAGAGTCAAGTTTCCAGACTGAACCTGCCTGATTGACCTCCTGAAACACAGGCTCCTTCCCATTCCACACATGCGAAAGGGTCACGTATTGGAAATATTCTTCCACTACGCCTTGAATGCATCCATGGTCTCCCGAGGAGGGGAGTTGTCCGGACTGGTGCTCTGACTCGAATAAACGGGATCGCTCGGGCCCGTCGCATAGACGACCGCTCATGACGTCAATAAGCACAAGTGGGGACGTCTTCATAACGCCGTGGACAACGTCATTGATGACCGAAGTCAGCTGGCATTTGTTGACTATTTTTATAAACCGTAAGCCAAGATTTTGGTTCAAGTAAACGAACACCGACGATGCTGCGAAGTATGTAAAGGTGCATGTATCTTCTCGCGCCCTCCCGAGCTTGAGTGGTCCTTGACGGCTTGCGATGCCTGAACTCCACACAGTCGAAAGTGGGCAAGTTAGATTCGCCAACACCGCCAAGCTAATTACTTACATCCACTGTCAAGTACGCCGACGGAAGAATGCCACGTAGGCTCCGTGATATGACTTTTCCGTTTTTTGTGCCCATTGCAAGGCAGTCGTCATTGGGGGAGAGTGCAATGGACCAAACGGAGCTCGTGTGCTTGATGGTAGTCCCGATTCGCTGTTGAGAAGATGTGTCCCAAAAAGTTACTTTGTCATATACGACGGCAACAGCAAACTTTTGGTTGCGTGCCAAAATGACAGAAGCAGGAGATCCCTTCCTTGGAAGGGACCAGGCGCAAAGCAACCACCCTGACGACGTGTCGAATCGCTGGACTTGGCCTTTCCACAAGACAGCAAAGATGTGACGACCGTCAGCGGACCAGGTGAGCCATGAAGAAATGGTTGGTTTGAACAGGAATGGGATGTCGAGTAGCAGCTGGCCAGTGTCGGCGTCGTAGATTCGGATTGATTTTGGATCGGGGTTTTTGGCCGTGGCTGTGGCGATGCGGTCTCCTTTTGGGGAGAATCGCACTGTCATCACGAAACCCTCGTGCTCTATTGGACCGACGAGTTTCTCGCCTGTCTTCATGTTCCAAATGAACGCGTGATTGTCACCCCCACCCGTCGCGAATTTGGTCGAATCCGGAGAAACGTCCACAGAGCACACTGTGTCGGTGTGGTCCTTGATGTCGTAGACCTCCTTGTGAGTCTGCGCGTCCCAGACCCTCACCCGCCCCTTCTTATGACTTGATGTGTTAAGATGCAGCCCACATACCAACCATTTTCGATCCGGGGACAGCGCAGCAGCATTGATCTCTGCCCGCTCCACCCGAATAGGTTCACCCACCTCGCGTCCATCATCCACTCGCCATCGCCTCAACATTCCCTCTTTCCCGCCGCTCAGTACCTGCTTGCCATCATCGGCGTACAAGACCGAATATATAGTATGCTGAGTGTCGATTTCGATTGCTCTCGGGTCATCTGGAGGTCGGTTGGTCGTTGTTTCGCATATTCCAACTACTAGTACACACCTTTTTCCGTCGACTCCATATTCACCGACAGAGCACACGGAGAGAGAGGAAATATGGGTGGGAGTCGAGAAACACGCGGTATTCGCGGTACGTATAATGTATCCTCATGTTGCCTTATTGATTGCGATATGGATACTGCACAGCCTAGAGGCTTCCACCTCGTGTTTCCGCTCCGATATCCCGCCGTTTTCCATAGCCCCCCACCGTTGTCGCACACGACAGGAAGTTACAAAGTAAATGTCTGGTCACAACACACTCCAATGCTGGGCCTCGACATCAGTTTGCGGGTTGGGAGGGCCACTTGTTTGACTTGTCAATGACCCACACGCGTTTTCCGGCCTACCTTTCCGGTGTAACACGATGCTCGACATACTTGATTGGCGCGCAGGGTAACTACGCAACAGAAGGAAAAAGGAAATCATGACGACTTCTACAGCGCGATTTTCCTCGAGTCTCTTCTCAAAAAAGGACAACATCCCCCATTACCACAGCATACATCTGCTCACACCCCTCTACACTAATCGTCTTTTGTAGGAAATACGCACACCACGTCCTCTGAGCCGGCGTTCCGAAACGTATACACCGCAGAGAAATATCCGTCCCGCATCCGCGTACAAGCAGCACAACCTTGCGATCGTCATCGTCTGAGAGCGCCGCTCACCATCTGGTCCCCGTGAGTGTCGAGCATGAGCTTGTTCCGTGGTCTCTGAATGGTTTTCATTGGTAAGATTCGAGCCGAGATGCTACATCGATACCTATGGCGAACATCGCGACATTCGATTATGCAACAAGGGCAAGCTTAGCGTTCCCTCGTTGGCCAGATGCTCAGCTCGGCATCCTCCCCACAGTCCGAGTTCTTGTTCAGGCGGTGTGGAAGTAGCAACAGTTCAATGCTGTCTTATCGGACGTACGGAGGACGACAGGGAGTGTGGCCTCTAGTGAGCACTGGTCATTTATTTTCACTACGCAATTACGACCCAGGATGAATTGCGAGTAAATGTTCTCTATTTTATAGTTCTGCTCGGGGTTTACATTCGGTGACACGAGCACTGCTTGATCATTGAGAAGTATGGTCAAGAGGAGATTGCGAGTAACGATAGTGCAGTAACACATCGCTAGATCTCTTTAGTTTGGCGGTCTCCGTCTTCACCAGCAAATTCGCTTGCAATTGCCACTCCGCTCGGCGGCCCTGTGTTCGCCACCGAAGCTGTAATTTCTGGCGAGTAGATATCAGGATCATTGTGACGGAAGAGCGCGTTGGCCGGGTTCGCCCTGCTGAGCACGATGGAGCACGTCGGTCAAGCAGTTACCGCATTCGCCCTCGTCTTGTCGTCCAGTGTTGTACCTGCTAGAACATCTTGAGGTCTTGATGACGACGTGGGGATTGCGACTCACTCGTTTCTGCCATGGGTCTAGCCAAAGACAAGGCAGCGAGAACTGACGTGAGCTCGCGGCTTCAACTTTGTTCTGTGTCATTCACGAGCGAGACAGTTGTGTGCGCCGGCGGGCGAGGCCTGAGCGCTGAGCGGCCTGAGCTGATCGCATGCATTACAAAGAAACCGCGATCGACAACGGTTTCCTTATGTTCTTGCCGCAGTGTATTTTGAGTTGTATGAATAACTTGAATATCATGGCCCTCCGGGCAAACCCGGACCCGGGTAAGGTGGGTTTTGATCCAAATGGGAATATTTCACAATACGTAGACCCGGGCTGTCCTGAGGTTGAATACTCGCTCCGGCGCCTGCGCTCACATTCACTCCTGGCTTGAGACAAGACATACTGTGCAATTTAGAAACCCTAAAGGAAGGTTAAGGCTTGGTTACGCATAAGGAAAGCCAAGCTTTCCCACACGTGTTGAAAGTTTAGAATCCCCACGGATTAATAGTTTGGAACCTGTACCCTCTGGGTCCACTGGCAGGAACAAGTACCCCACCTCCCACCCCTGTTGTCGGTCACATTAATCAACAACAACAACAACAACGGAGCAGTGGCATTTCCGTCGGTTCAGACATTGGTCTGGCCATCGCGTCGAACGTGATCCTCTTGACGGCCATCAGACTGAATACAAGGTGGCGAGCTGGCATGCGACTCTGCATTTTCAACTTGAGCACTCGGTCGACAACGGCGAGAGAGCATTATAAACAGGCACTCGTGGCAGTAGACTTGAGTCCTTGCTTGATCAAATACAGCGAGGGGACTACGACTCCAGCACCAACCTCGACAGAGTTGATTCGATCGTCAAAATCAATGAACCTTGCAAGAAAACATGCCATACAACTGTAAATCAAGAGAGATGCGACAGCAACGTAAAAAGCGAAAGTGGCTCGACCGAACCGTATAGTAATCCATATCACAGTATCTCCACGACACTCGTACCCACGTCCTTCGCAAAGTCAATCTGTTCAGCGAGGTTTGAAATGACGATGTCGTGCTCAGCAGCAACGCGCCTGAATTCGCCGCTCGGTTGTTGCTGCAGCAACAGCGCACGGAATGGCTGTCGAAGACGGGCAATCAACCTCAGCGCTCGAGTGTAGTCATTCATAGCAGCAGGAAGAACAGGTCGTGGCGAAGTCGGCGATGCCCCCTCGCTCTTGGGCTCGACATCAGAGTCCGATGAGTCATCCCCATCATCAATTGAGCTTCCCCAAATGAAGCCGTGAGGTGGATCGCACAGATCACGGATCCATGGGTGTACAAAGATGAGCTTCCGGGGCTCCGTCACCGAGAGCGTGTCTGACGTCTGGAATTCCACATATCCAATTCCTGGGACCCGAGCACGGTATTTGATTTCATGTCCATGCTCTGAGTGTAGCATTCCAAGCCGCTTGACCCCAAAGATGACGCACGGGAGATGGAGTCGGCGATTAGCGAAGCGTGCTGGAGGTAAAGCGATGACGCGCATTTGGAATGGTATGATGTATTCCTGAGGCAGTTGGCCCTTCAAAGCTGTAACACGTGTGTCCAGCTCGGTGTCCTCGATGGTAGAGAGAGTGTAGGGTGATTCACTATACACGGTGAGGGTGGCTGGAAGGCAGCTATTGTATGGCGAGGATCGGCCGCTCCACGCGAGCACGCTCACATCGCCTGAACGCGCCACGATCTCCTCCAGTAGGTGGCCGAGTGCAGCATATCTTTCTCCGTAATCCGGCCGGATATCGCTCTTGAACATTCCGATCAGCGAGTACGCCACATCCTCCTCCCGCCTCGCATTCCGTCTCGAGGCGACTCGTAGCTTCTCTCTGTTGCTGAGATTGTCAGGATCAAAGGCAACGAGGGTGTCACGGGATATCTTGATAGCATCTGCGAGTTCTTGCATGATCAGGGGTGATTCCTTGTGGTTCGACCGAGTATCGCCGAGGTATGGTTTCCAGTCTCGGGTGTAGAATCGAATGACTTTGGGTGCGAGGAGCTCTTGGGAGGTCCACGCCCGCGTCATCCACACACTATTTTTCAGTTCCTCGAGAGCCGATGGAGACCCTACGTCTGGGAGATGCACATATGTGGCTGCGGAGGCTTCGTACCACTTGTACATCATCTTCAGTGACTGATTGAGGACCGTGCTGATCGTCGTGTCTATGCAACAGGTGTCGCTCCATGCCCAGCGGTACCCATCTCTGGCTACCTCCGAACAGAAATTGCGCAGCTTGTTGTTTTGGAGCGAAGAACAGAGCTCCCAAACGGAGCCGACCAGATGAACATCTTGGTATGAAGGCTCCTTCCCCTTCCATACATGTGAAAGCGTCACGTATCGGAAATAGTCCTCGACCACGGCTTTGATGCGTTGATTGTCCAACTTTTCCGTCATGGAGGAAAACAATTCTTTGAATTGCACTTCCGACTCGAAGATGCGAGATCGCTCCAGTTCGTCGCATAGACGACCACTGATGAGATCGATAAGGACGAGTGGGCATGTCTTGAATAACTCGGCGACGGCCTCGTCGATGCTCCTCTGCAATTGAGTAGGTGGAACATATTTCTTGCCTAGTTCTAAACGACATGAGCTGTGGTGTCATTTTCAGACTGATAGTGTGACACTGACGACATATTCCTTCATTGTGAGTTCCTTCAATGAGTGAATACATGCGGGTGAATGCGTCTATTGCTGAATCGTATCGGTTCAAAGCATGGAGGGCTGCATGTTTTCTCTCGTATCCGCATGGACTCGAGGGGTCTGCCTTGATGGCCTACATTGGCTGAGTTTAGGGTTGTCATGCATGAGAGAGATGCAAGCGATACCTCGTCCGAATCACTCAACGCATCCTCCCACAACCCTAGCCTTGCTCGAGCATAACTTCGTTTTATGAAGAGATCAAAAGGTTTTGATGGTTTCAAGGATAACGCGATGGAGTATTCCGCGATCGCTCGTTCAGGAGCCCGGGACTCCGCCGCTACATCACCGTTGTTTTCAAGCTGCGCAACACAGTGCTCAACGATATCTAACGCATACACTCAGTCCATCGTAGTGAATAGGTCAAGGCTGAGCATACATGGGTGCTGATGCACTGTCATCTCGGGTGTCAATGGTTTTTCATCCAAGCCTTCCAGCGCGGTATACACAGCTGCTTGGATTCCAAATGCAAGTCCCTCAAAGTCCCAGCCGAACATCTTTTAAAACAGTGTCAGTTCAAGCAGTAATGGACTCGACATCGACTTACGAGGGAGATGACTCGCAAGCAGGGGCCGAGTTGAATCGGAATAGCTTTTTGCGCCTGCTTGAATGATTCCAGCGCGAGTTGCTTCTCTCTCATGCCCAGCATCATCTGTCCACGTAAGAGGTGCATGCGAGCCTGGATAGCATCTGGTTATTCTCGTTTTGATGTCTCACAAGCCTTTGTATGCTCACCCTGACGGCAACATATGGCGACTGCTCGGACACTGGCACTTGCGCGATCAAATTATGTAAATGGGAAAAGGCATCCCCGTGCCTTCCACGATCGAATAAGATGACTGCCTGATTGCGGGATGTTGATACTAGTGGTGACGAAGGCGACAGGTGCGTACCTTTATCAACGAGAGAAGACATTTCTCGCTCGGGGGAGCTTCACCGACGGCCTGGTCAAATACCCGTATCGTTGATTCATGGTCGCCAGTTCCGAGGAGAGCGACTGCATGTGCAACACGACCAATGATAGATTGCTGGATTTCAATGGACTGAGCACGATGGTAAGCACGAGTTACAATGCAGATCATCCCTGATCACCTTGATAGCGTCCTCGACGGCGGTGACCCACTGCTGTGAACGGGCGCGTATAAGGGACCGGTGAGCGAGTGCGCGAGCGTGGTGAAATGGATTCAAGGGATGCGTGATGTCTGCATCCAAGAGTTCTTTGACGCGGGTGAGATCGCCTTGGATCCAGGATTTGAACTGGGTATCGCTGATATGTATCAAAGGTAGCTATGGTTCTGTCACGGATTGATTAACGGAGACGAAGAGGGCTAGATGATCGAAGACTCACGGTGCATAGAGAGCGTAGGGTGAGGATGTTAGATTCTGCAATATCGCCAGCTTAATCACTTACGTCCACTGTCAAGTACGCCGGGGGAAGAATTCCGCGTAGACTCCGTAACAGGACTTTTCCGTTGCTTTCGCCCGTTGCGAGGCAGTCGTCGTTGGGGGAGAGCGCAATGGACCAGATAGAGTTCGTGTGCTTGATGGTAGTCCCGATTCGCTGTTGAAAAGAGGTATCCAAAAAAGAGACTCTGCTACGCGTGACGACGACAGCAAACTTTTGGTTGCGTGCCGGAATGATAGAAGCAGGACATCCCTTCTTTGGAAGGGACCAGGTGCTGAGCAACGATCCTGAAGACGTGTCGAGTCGCTGGACTTCACCTGTCCTCGAGATAGCGTAGATTTGTCGACCATCAGCAGACCAGGCGAGCAATGAAGAAGCGGTCTTTCTGAACAAGAATGGGATGTTGAGTAGCAGCTGGCCAGTGCTAGCGTCATAAATTCGGATCGATTTTGGATCGGGGTCTTTGGCGGTGGCGGTGGCGATGCGGTCTCCGTTTGGGGAGAATCGCACTGTCATCACGAAACCCTCGTGCTCTATTGGACCGACGAGTTTCTCGCCTGTCTTCATGTTCCAAATGAACGCGTGATTGTCACCCCCACCCGTCGCAAACTTGGTCGAATCCGGTGAAGCGTCGACAGAGCCTACCGAGTTGGTGTGACCCCAGATGTCGTAGACCTCCTCGTGAGTCTGCGCGTCCCATACCCTCACGTTCCCTTTCTTGCTCGCACCTAACCGCCTCAGTCCACAGACCAACCATTTTCCGTCTGGAGACAGGGCAGCAGCATAGATCTTTGCCTGTTCCACTCGAATAGGTTCGCCCACCTCGTGTCCATCATCCACTCGCCATCGCCTCAACACTCCCTCTTTGCCGCCGCTCAGTACCTGCTTGCCATCATCGGCGAACAAGACCGAGCATATCATATGTTGAGTGTCGATTTCGATTGCTCTCGGGTTATCTGAAGGTCATCTGGTTGTTGTTTCACATATTCCACCTACACGCACCTTTTCCCGTCGACTCCATATTCGTCGACAGAGCACACGGAGAGAGGAAATATGGGTGAGAGTCGAGAAACACGTGGTATTCATGGTACGTATAACGTATCCTCATGTTGCCTTATTGATTGGGATATGGATACTGCACAGCCTAGGCGCTTCCGTCTCGTGTTTGCGCTCCGATATCCCGCCGCTTTCCATCGCCCCCCACCGTTGTCGCACACGACAGGAAGTTACAAAGTAAATGTCTAGTCACAACACACAGCAATGCTGAACCTTGACATCAGTCTGCGAGTGGTGACGACTACTCGTTCAACTTTTCAAAGACCCACACGCGTTTTCTGGCCTGCCCTTCCGGTGTAACACAATACTCAACATACTTCATTGATGTGCAGAGTAACTATGCAATAAAAGGCGAAAAGGAACGATGTCGACTTCTACAGCGCGATTTTCCTCGAGTCTCTTCTTAAAAAAGGACAACATCGCCATTACCACAGCATACATCTACTCAAAAGAAATGGTTGTACCCCTCTACACTAATCGTCTTTGGCAGCAAAGACGCACACCACATCCTCTGAGCCGCCGTAACCAAACCCATACACCAGAGAGACTTTATCCACCCCGCATCCGCGTACAAGCAGCACAGCCTCGCGATCGTCATCGTCTGACAGCGCCGTTCACCATCTCCCCGTTGCGGTCCCCGTGAGTGTCGAGCATCCTTGCTTGTTCGACCATAAGCTCGTTCCGTGGCCTGAGTGATTTCCATTGGTAGGATCCGAACTGAGATGATACATCGATACCCGAACGTCGCGACGTGGTTTTGATTATGCAAGAAGGGAAAGCTTAGCGTTCCCTCGCTGACCAGATGCGAGACGTACCACATCCTCCCCTCCCCACAATCCGATTCCTTGCTCGGGCGGTGTCGGATTAGCGGCGATTCAATGCTGTCTTAATGGACTGGACATGCGGAGGACGGCAGGGAGTGTGGCCTCTAGTTAGCATCGTGTCATTTATTCTCGCTAGGCAATTGCGACCCAGGATAAATGTTCTCTATTTTACAGTTCTGCTCGAAGTTTACATTCGGTGACACGAGCACTGCCTGATCATTGAGCAGTACGGTCAAGAGGAAATCGCGAATCACAATAGTGCAGTAGCACATCGCTAGATCTGTTTAGTTTGGTGGTCTCCGTCTTTACCAGTAAACTCGAAAGTGACTCCTAGACTAAACTCGCTTGCAATTGCCATTCCGCTCGACTGCCCCATGTTCGCCACCGAAGCTGGAATCTCTGGCAAGTAGATATCAGGATCATTGTGACGGAAGAGGGCCTGGGCCGGGTTCCCCCTACTGAGCACGTCGGTCAAGCAGTTACCATCGTTTCATCGCATTCGCCCTCGTCCCGTCGTCCAGTGTTGTACCTGCTAGGGCGTCTTAAAGTCTTGTAATGAAGATGTGGAGATTGCGACTTACTGGTTTCTGCCATGCGTCCAGCCAAAGTCAAGACGGCAAGAACTGACGCGAGCTCGCGGCTTCAACTTTGTTGTGTCGTTCACGAGCGCGAAAGTTGTGTGCGCCGGTGGGCAAGGCCTGAGGCCTGAGCGCTGAGCGGCCAGAGCTGCCAGTGGTCGCATGCATTACGAAGAAGCCACGATCGACACCCGAAATTAGAAACCCACCGTGGCCAAGCTTAAGCGGCGAGAAACACTGAAGAGGGCGGACCGTGGGTTTGTACATACAAACAAGATGTTGGTCACATGACATGGCCATGAGGCCGATGGCTTGGTGAGGAGCGGCGGCCTTTACGCCCACCCCGTGATACGCAGGTGCTGGCAGCCGGCGTTATGATCACTCCCATTCCTACCCTTGACCTCGCCTCGCATCCGGTCATGGGTAGCACCGCCCGCTCGACGTACCCTAGGCAAACTTTCAGACGTTCATTATCAGTCAGTCGGTCAATCATTGTCGCCTCTCGCACGCACTTCACTATCTCCCAAGGGCACCAGCAAGCCATACGTCGTCGCTCTTTTCGGTCATACCGGTGTCGGTATTATTAGCTCTCTCATCAACCTGATCATGGGCCGCCCCTGCAGCAACGAGCACGCAAACGTCGAGTCCTGCACACAAAAGCCCAAATTAAGGCCCCATGCTCACCTGACGCAGTTTTGTTCCATCTAACAAAGAAGTACCCGGGTTCTGTGGGCAATCCTCGGACGCGAAGGTCCTCGAGGCGATACAAGAGCTAGAGCAGAACGAAGGGATCGGCCTCGAAGGCTCCAATTTCGTCAGTTTATCAACACGGTAGATCAATTTCATTCACATTCTCCTCTGCTCACACGGTTCAGGATGAGGGTTGACCTCATGTAGAACCCATCAAAGAACGCTGGCAGAAGCGTCCAGCCGACTGGGCAAAGCAAATCCCTCCTGCTAAATTCCACGCGACCTCTCTCCCAACGCCGAAATCTCGGTGGAAGTGTCGCGCCCTAGCTACAACTCGAAACTTGGAGATTTCTGATTTCACAACGTGAGTACTGACAGATGCCCTCGCTATACCTGTGCTCAGCGGCGATATAGCCCCGCTGCCGTCAAGTACGTGACTCTCAGCTGGCCATTTTCCGTGTACCTGGCAAGGGTCTCTTTGCTGTTCAGCAGGTACGTGACAAGACCCGAACGCACCGTTATTTATCTGTGTCCCCATAAACGCGCCTTCGTCCTTGGCCACGGTATCATTGGCGATGATATGAATGGGCAACCCCTACGTTTCGTGTACGCCTTTTGTACCCACCAACTTAGCGTCAAACTGAATATTTCACACGGGTCCACTTCATAAACGAAACTTCCGACTCACCGACGGAAGCTGTCTCAACGACGCGGAGTACTCGATCATCTCGTTCGACATCAAGCAAGAGGACGTCAACTTGCTCACTCATCTCCCTGAGCTCGAGGAACTCGATGCTGTCATCGGCACCGGCAAATGGGTGGTTAAGCGAGCGACGGCGGAAGTCGTGTCTCATGGTGGAGAAGGCATCGAGATTGCGGCCATTGAACTCCCTACCGTGACCGCAGGATGTGATGGAGGAGGATCCTGTGGCGGTAATTCCGCCCTCGACTGGTGACCTTTCAGGTTCAATTACGAGGTATCGTAGATTATCTTCTCCGAGTCCTTGTTTTACGATACACGTGTATCACTATGACTCCCATGCGACGGAAATGTTGACCAAAGATTCCTGTCATGCAGGTCCAACATTTTGAACGTCACTCATCTCGCAATGCTTCATCGTTGGCATGATGATCGGAGTACTGGACAATGTTCGTTCCTGGTGGTCACGATCGTCTGCATCTCGTCCTCAAGTGGGGAACATGCTCGATTCAGAACTGGAAATTTGGCAATTGCTGTGGTCTGAAAATGAGTTACTCGAGCGACACCATACTTGTGTTCTGGTTAACGTCGGAAGTTTCTACTACATGATTTCTACTCGATCGAAATTAATGGGACTGCCTGGGACAGAAACAGGACGGGTGTACTGACTGGTAGGAAATGACATTGGCAGAGGTTTTTGAATGTCAGAAATCCACGTCCGAGTCACAATACCTCCACGACTCCAATACGGATGTCCTCAAGTGCAAAGTTCATCCGGCCCTCTATCCCTGGGATGACAATATCGTTTTCAGTAGCGACTCGCTTAAACTCGCCATTGGATTTATGCTGGAGTAACAACGCATGGAATGGTCGTTGTAGGCGGGCGACGAACCGCAACGCTCGGGTGTAGTCATCCATAATGGGAGCAAGTACAGCGTTTAATGGCGAAGTGGACGAGGGTGCCTCGCTCTCCTGACAAGAGGCCAAGTCGTCGTCATCCTTTATCCCTCCATATGGGAAGCCATCGTGCGGATCGCATAGATCGCGAACCCATGGGTGAACGAAGACGAGTTTGCGCGGTTCCTTGGGTGAGAGCCTGTCCGATGTCTTGAATTCGACGTGACCAATTCCTGACACCCGAGCGCGGTAATGAAACTCATCACCTTGCCCGAAATCTTCTAGACCGAGCCTTTTGACCGTAAAGATGATGCATGGTAGATGGAGCCTACGATGACCAAAGCGTGCTGCAGGTAAAGAGACTACCTGCTGGTAGAATGGTATGATGTCTGTCTGAGATAGCTCTTCCTTCAGTGCCGACAGACGGCTGTCCATTTCAGTTTCCTCGATGGTCGCGAAGGTACCGGGGGGTTCAACATAAACTGCGAGAGCAGCGGGAAGACAACTGTTGTAAGGCGAGGGGTTTCCAGTCCAGGCAAGCACAGTCACGTCGCCCGAACGAGCCACAACTTCTTCGAGGAGGTGGCCCAGCGCAGACTCCCGCTCGCCATAGTCTGGCCTGATGTCACTCTTGAAGATACCAATCAACGAGTATGCTATATCCTCCTCCACCGTCGCGCTGCGTCTCGAGGCCAGTCGAAGTTTATCTCGGATGACAAGATCATCAGGATTGAATGAAATGAGAGTTTGGCGAGCAATCCCAACTGCGCCTGCAAGTTCTTGTATGATCTCTGGAGACTTCTTGTGGTTAGACCGGGTATCGTCAAGGTATGGCTTCCAGTCGCGGGTGTAAAAGCGGATCACTTTGGGTGCGAGAAGCTCTTGCGAGGTCCATGCCCGTGTCAACCATTTACTATTTGTTAGGTCACCGATGGCCGACGGAGTTCCTACGTCTGCGAGATGGGCGAACGTGGCTGCAGAACCTTCGTACCACCTGTACATCATTTTGAGAGACTGATTGAGTACTGTGCTGTTGCTCTTATTGATACAACAGGTGTCGCTCCATGCCCATCGGTGTCCTTCCCTTCGAACCATTTCGCAGAATCTGCGCAACTTCTCGTTTTGTGGCGACGAATCGAGTTCCCAGACTGAACCCGCCTGGTTGACATCCTGAAACAAAGGTTCCTTCCCATTCCATACATGCGAAAGGGTCACATATTGGAAATATTTTTCCACTACGCCTTGAATACGTCCATGGTCCTCCGAGGAAAGGAGTTGTTGGAACAGGCGTTCTGACTCGAATAAGCGGGATCGTTCGGACCCGTCGCATAGACGACCACTCATGACGTCAATGAGCACAAGCGGAGATGTCCTCATGACGCCGTGGACGACATCATTGATGACCGAAGTCAGCTGGTGTTTGTTGACTATTTTAATAAAACATAAGCCAAGATCTTGGTTCAAGTAAAGGAACACTGACGATGCTGCGAAGTATACAAGGGTGCGTGTCTCTTCTCGCGCTCTCCCGGACCTGAGTGTTCCTTAACGCGGACGGTTTGTGATTCCTGAACTCCACGCAGTCGGGAGTAGGTGTGTTAGATTCGCTAACATTGCCAAGCTGATCACTTACATCCACTGTCAAGTATGCCGGCGGAAGAATTCCGCGTAGACTCCGTAACACGATTTTTCCGTTGCTTTCGCCCGTTGCGAGGCAGTCGTCGTTGGGGGAGAGTGCAATGGACCAAAGGTAGCTCGTGTGCTTGATAGCAGTCCCGATTTGCTGTTGAGAAGAGGTATCCCAAAAAGAGACTGTGTCATATATGACGACGATAGCAAACTTTTGGTTGCGTGCCAAAACGACAGAAGCAGGACATCCCTTCCAACTTGGAAGGGACCAGGTGTTGAGCAAGGATCCTGAAGACGTGTCGAATCGCTGGACTTGACCTGTCCGCAAGATAGCAAAGATTTGACAGCCGTCAGCAGACCAGGTGAACCACGAAGAAACAGTTGCTCTGAACAAGCACGGGATGTCGAGTAGCAGCTGGCCGGTGTTGGTGTCATAAATTCGGATCGATTTTGGATCGGGGTTTTCGGCCGTGGCGGTGGCGATGCGGTCTCCTTGTGGGGAGAATCGCACTGTCATCACGTCACCCTCGTGCTGGAATGGTCCGACGAGTTTTTCGCCCGTCGTCATGCCCCAAATGAACGCGAGATCGTCAGCCCCACCCGTCGCGAACTTGGTCGAATCCGGTGAAACATCGACAGTGAATACCGTGTTGGTGTGATCCTTGATGTCGTAGACCTCCTCGTGAGTCTGCGCGTCCCATACCCTCACGTTCCCTTTCTTGCTCGCGCCCAACAGCCTCAGTCCACAGACCAACCATTTTCGATCCGGAGACAGCGCAGCAGCATAGATCTCTGCCTGTTCCGCTCGAATAGGTTCGCCTACCTCGTGTCCATTATCCACTCGCCATCGCCTCAACACTCCCTCTTTGCCGCCGCTCAGTACCTGCTTGCCATCATCGGCGAACAAGACCGAATATAAAGCATGTTGAGTGTCGATTTCGATTGCCCTCCAGTTATCTGAGGGTCGATGGGTTGTTCTTTCTGATATTCTCCAACCACCAACACGCACCTTTTTCCGTCAACTCCATATCCATCGACAGAGCACATGGGGAGAGGGAGTAAATATGGTGGGAGTTGAGAAACACGCGGTAGTCACGGTAACGTCGTATTAATATCCTCACGTTGCCTTGAAAGTTGATTTGGATCAGCTCACACGCCTAGGCGCTTGCGCCTTGTGTTTGCGCCTTTGATATTCCCCCGCCTTCCATCGCCCTCCATCGCTTGCGCGGTCTCCGGGAAGTTACAAGGCAGATGAGTCTGGTCACAACACACAGCAACACTGAGCGCTGAACCTCGACATAAGTCTGCGAATGGTGACGGCTGCTCGTTCAATTTGTCAAAGACTCGGACTGGCCTAAGACCAGGTGACCTGATTCCCTCCACATTGATCGTCTTTAACAGCAAAGATGTATACCATATCCTCAGAGCTACCCTCATCGAACATATACACCATACGGAAACACCCATCCCTGTACATGCAACCGTTGCACTGGAAGCTATACGGCTAAACCCCTTTAACGTACAAGACGACGAGCAGATCGACGTCTTCTCGACACCCCTTCTCGTATTCCCGTCACGTATGTCTTTTCTCCACCCCGCGCCACCTGGATCTAACCAACCCCGTCAGCGAAGTCTGACGCGTCGCGGGGTGGTTTAAACTCGACTGTACGGCATTAGTAAGCACAAGCTGACTACGAGTACTTTCAGTCGTCGTCAATACTAGTACGACAATCTACCAACACTTCGATGCCATTCCCGCACGTTCACGCGACGCAGACACCGTCGACTGGTGCTCCGCCATCCCCGAAAAGGACAACATTGTTGGGACTAGTGTGGCAGAGAAGATGGCGAAGGTGAAAGGAACAGCGAGGGCGAGGATGATGCGAGTCCGCCTATCTTCCCTGGGAATTATCTCTCACGTGAAGTGTGCGGATAGTCAAAGAGAATTCAACGTTGTAGATTAGGTGAACTGATCAGACAGCCATCAAACGCAAAGAGCTTGCACGCTGTGAGAATGGATTTGTGTGTCTTTATAGGTTGTGTTGTCTTAATGCAGACTCGGGGCTCCAAGCTTGATCACAAATTTAAAAGGGGCCCGAACGCCCGGAAGTAAGTCTGAGCTAGCATGGTAATACTTATACGCATCCTAATCATCTCGTCGATCCCACCAATGTCTGATACACCCCCGAATCCAATCATCCAGACCGATCGTAGGCTCGAAATGATCCAATCATATTACAATGAAGATAAACTTGGCTAGAAAAGGATGCAAAACAAAGCATACAATCGCAAGCCGGGGGAGAGCAATGCCATTGCGAGGGGACCCAGCATGCGACAGCAACGCATAGGAAGAAAAATCACCTTGACCAAATCTCGTCATCGACGTCACAATATCTCCACAACAAGCGTACCCACGTCCCTCGCAAGGTCGATCTGTTCCTCCAGGTTTGAAATGACGATGTCATGCTCAGCAGCGACGCGCTGGAATTCCCCGTTTGGTTGTTGCTGGAGTAACAACGCATGGAATGGCTGTCGCAGACGGGCAATCAGCCGAAGCGCTCGTGTGTAATCGTCCAGGAAGGGTGCGGGAGCAACGTGTAGCGGCGAAGTCGGCGATGCTCCCCCGCTCTCTACACCCGAATCCGACGAGTCATCCCCATCGTCTAATGAACTTCCCCAAATGAAGCCATCAGGTGGATCGCAAAGATCACGGATCCACGGGTGCACAAAAATGAGCCTGCGTGGCTCCATCGGCGAGAGCCTGTCTGATGTCTGGAATTCTATGTGTCCAATTCCTGGGACCCGAGCGCGATAATGGAATTCATGGCCATGCCCAAAGTGTTGTATGGCGAGCCGCTTGACCGAAAAGATGGTGCATGGAAGATGGAGCCGACGATTGGCGAAGCGTGCTGGAGGCAAAGCGACGACGCGCTCATGGAATGGTATAACTGAGGTCTGAGGAAGAAGCTTCTTCAAAGCTGTAACACGGGTGTCCAGCTCAGCATCTTCGATGGCAGAGAAAGTGCAGGGAGGATCACTATACACGGCGAGGGCGTCTGGAAGGCAGCTGTTGTAGGGCGAAGACTTGCCGGTCCAGGCGAGCACGCTCACATCGCCTGAACGAGCCACGATCTCCTCCAGCAGGTGGCCCAACGCGGCATATCTTTCTCCGTAATCCGGCCGGATATCGCTCTTGAACA